>SATZ01000112.1:0-92979 GCA_004335205.1 Ascochyta viciae-villosae
AGTCTTAAAGCAGCTAGTGTAATTTATAATATATTACGCTTAGCATTAAGAGGTTTACACAAGTTTTATGTGTTTGTTAGTGCTTTTTTAACTTCTAATCTAAATATCAGATTAGTTATTCATGCTAGAGCTTAGGTAATATTTTTATCTTGTTTATTAGGTATTTTATACCCTATTCCAGGTTTAGAAGTATTATATTACTTCTATCTTAGCTTCTTATAGCTTATACCAGAAACAGTTAGTAATGTTCTAAGTTGCAATCTACTCGTTGCAACTTTCTTAAAAGTGTTTTTTGTAATTTAAATTTTCTTTGATTATTTAGCTGTAAGAATAGTTATATTGCTTAGTTTTATAATTTTATATTTAAACACATAATACTTTGTCTACTCTCTTACTCTCTAGAGATTAAGAGATTAAGAGATTATACTATGCTTTCTTACTTTATAGTAGGGGAGAGATCTTAGAAAGTACAGTATTATATACTCTTTTATTTTACTTTGCTAATAAGAGCAACTCTAGTTATACTATAAGATAAAGCAGAGCTAGGCTGTAATAGATCTTAACACTATTCTCCTCCTCTTATAGCTTTATCCTTAAAGCTAGATATACTATAGCTAAAGTACTAAAATCCTCTAAAACAAATATTAAAGATTCTAGTACTGTTTATTACCTTGCTCTTATAGACTTTATTAATTTGTTTAGTAATACTTTACCTATAGCTTGTTATTATTATTGCAAAAACAGTTGAGTTTGCTGCGTGTATATCTAGTCTAGTTATTATAGTAAGTACAACTAATTAAACTCTAAAACTTACAATATCTAGATTTCTAAAAATAAATAGTTAATAATTAAGGAAGAGAAGGATTGTCTACAGGCTTGACTACTAGAGATAAAGAGAGAAAAGTTAGAAATCTAGGAGGTGCTTAAGAAAAATACAGATTACGCTGCTAAGGTAATTACAGTAGAAGAAGCTAATATTTAACAGCTTAAGTAATAAGAAGCTCTAGTTGCTCTTTTAGAGGAAATAGCTCTGTTACCTTTTACCTAGAGTACTTTATCTAAGTTTAGAGATAATATATAGAATGTAAATCCTCTAGTATACTTAGGTAACTCTGTTAGAACTGTAGTAACAGTTCCTAGCAGTTTATAAGGTAAGCTACTAGTTTCTATATATTTTCTAAATTAGGGTATCTTAACTACTTAACTAGGTATTTATTACGTTTACTCTTCTTCTAATATATTACTATCTTCTTAACATTCTACTTGTTATTAATATTAACCTAATAGTAGAAGTCCTTGTAGATTAGCATTCTAGGGTTAGCTAGTTCTAGCAAGAATATGTAGAATACTAGATAGATCTTTACATCCTTAAGCAAAGCAAGTCTGTAGTTAACTAGGCTTATCTGCTTAGAAATAAAAAACAGTCTAACTTTAACGTAATCTAGTTTTTTTATAGGTCTTTGCATTTAAAGGTTTTTTATAAGAAGATAGACTTTATCCCTCTTTTTTAGCTAAGGTGCTGTTTTTTATTTCTAGTTAACAGAAGAGATTACTTATTCTTAAGCCTTACTAATATTTTCTAGTATTTTCTTAAATACTTCCTTTAGTTTCTAAACTAAGAAGATTGCTAATTCTATCTATACTAGCGTATCTAGTGCTTTAGTAAAGAGATTTAGGTATCTTCTGTAATTTAAAAAAAACAGTATTATGCCTATTATTTCTAATAACTTGTTGTTATATGCAATCTATGCTATAGGTAACAGCAAAACCTAGTTATCTTACTGCTAGTTGCTGTATATTTGTAGAAATATTTCTATAGTCGAATTTATTTGCTTAGTCTATCTGTCTGTCTGTAGATAATAGGCTGTAGAAAGCTTTCTTTTAGTACTAATAGCTGCTAAAAGCGTAGTCTAATAGTTTAACATAAAGAGCTTATCTCTATTACTAATAATTAATTTAGGAATATTATAATACCTAATAACTTAGTCTAGAAATACTTAAGTAAGCTGCTCTGTAGTATAACTATATTAAAAGCGTATTATTTCTGCAGCTTTTATAAATCTGTCTACTATAACAAGGATTAAGTTATAGTTATATTCTATAACAAGGTCCTTAGAGATAGGTAGCTGTATAATAAAGTTTTTTGTAATATTTGTTTATAGTAGTGTTAGTAGCTCTATACCTTATACCTCTTTATATTTAGTGTATATACTATACTTTTTTTTCTAGCAGTCTATATAATCTTTAAAATACTTAGTAACTTTATTCTTTATATTTAGGAACTTGTATTATCTTCTAATTAGTTCTATTGTTTTTATAATACTAGAGTGTCTGTAAAGTAGGTTATTATAGTTACTAGCTATAATCTCTGTCTGTAATTCTTCTAGTACTTCTAATAAGATATATAATACTACTTAAATCTATATTATATTGTTAAGCTGCTGCAATAGCTCTAACAATCTATTCTTTTTAACTCTAAGTATAGCGTGTTTATTAATTATCTTAGTTTCTATAAGATTATATTGTTAACTAAGTATATTAGCTCTACTATTATCTTTTTTTAGTGTATATAGGATCTTAAACTTATACTATTCTAGTATTTTAGTCTATTAAACCTGTTTTTAATTAAGTACTTTAATTGTAGTAAACTGTACTAGATTCTTATAATCTGTGTAGATAGTAAGGTCTAAGTAACTTTCTTAATAAACTTACTAATATTCTAGAGCTAATATAATTGCTAAAAGTTCTTTATTGTGCATATTATAGCGTTATTTAGGTCCTAAGAACTTATATAAGTAGTAGGTAATTAGGTGCTATAAGCTATCTAATTCTTAAGTTGTATATACTCCTAATACTAAATCTAAGGTATTAGTTTTAATTTAAAGCAGCTTTCTGCTTTTAAATATAATTATAGTAGGTAGCTCTACGCATACTTACTTAAGCAACTAAAATATGTCTTCTTATGTATATTTCTACTTGAATAGTATATTTTTCTATATAAGTTTAGTAAGTAGTAAGGCTCTAATAGAGTAGTTTTTAATAAAGTGTTAGTTATAGTTAATAAATCCTAGAAACTCTTAAACATTTTTTATAGTTTTAGGTGTTAGCTAATCCTTTACTACCTATATCTTTAATTTACTTATCTTAACTATGTATCTTTCTATAATATAGCTAAGAGACTCTACTTTATTCTTGTACTATTTGCGCTTCTCTAGCTTTAGCTAAAGGTCTGCTTTTACTAAGCATTCTAACACTTATTACACGTAGATCTTGTATTTCTCTAGTGTTTTACTATACACTAGGATTTTGTTAAGGTAAGCTACTATAGTAATGTTTAGGTATACTTCTAGTAGATTGTTTATAAGGGCCTAGTAGACTGCTAGTGTATTAGTTAGCCTAAATAGCATAACTATATACTTATAATGTCTGTAACAGGTTCTAAATACTGTTTTCTATTCTTTGCCTTTTTTTTATGTATATTAGGTTGTATACTCTATATAGATTAAGCGCAGTAAAGAACTTTACTCCTAATAGCTAGTCTTATACTTCTATTATATTAGGCAGCAGATACCTATTCTTAATAGTAATATTATTAAGCTTTTAGTAGTTAATACAAAGTTATAGTTTACTATCTTTCTTTAGTATAAATAGAATAGAGAATCCTGCTAGGGATTTAGATTTTCTAATAAATCTTTTTACAAGGTTCTTCTTAATATAGTTTCTTAGTATCCTAAGTTCTTTCTTAGATAAATAGTATATAGGCCTAAAAAGTAGTTCTTTCTCTTCTTAGAGCTTAATCTTACAATCCTAAGATTAATACTTAGGTAGCACTTTTATAGGTAGCTCTTCTTTAAATATCTAGGCGTACTAACAGTATATATCTAGTATAGCAGAAGTTATACTGTCTTTCTCTTTAACTATTATAGAGGGGCTTTCTAGGTCTATATAATTAACTGCTCTATCCTAGCACATCTAATAGTTTAAAGAGATACTATTAATCTTCTTCTTATTTACTAACTCTAGTATAGGCTATAGAGGCTAGCGTGTAGTTATACTTTATCTGCACCCTTAAAATAAAAGCTTATAATCTTTCTAGTTAATTTATAGATTATGCTTTTATAACTATAGTAATCCTAATATAATATTATAAGTAGCTATACTTAGGATATCTAGTAATATTAACTTATAGTGTCCTTATATCTAAAGGAGTTAGTACTTAACTTTGTACGTTATAACTGCTTCTTCTAGTATTAGTTCTCTATTAGCTACTTAGAGCTAATATAAGTGTTCTTTACCTAAGAGGTGTAGTCTAGCTAGCTATACTCTGTATAAGGAAATATAGTTCTCTTATGCTCTTAAGTTTAAAAGTGCTAATAACTTCTTCTTGTTTAATATAATAAAGAGCTTAATAAGGTTATAGGTCCTAATAGAGTTAATAGCAATACTCTAGGTGCTCTTATTTATTTTTCTAAAAAAAACTCCTTACTAGTCTTAAATTCTTTAAATACTTTTAGTTCTTAGTGTTTCTTATATCTTAGGTTAAGATATAACTGCTAGTAGTTATTAAGGTAGTTACTGTTATTTAACAACTGCATTTATATTACTGTAGTTAGGTTATTGTCTCTAGAGAATATAATATATAGTCTTAAATTCTTTAAATACTTTTAGTTCTTAGTGTTTCTTATATCTTAGGTTAAGACATAACTGCTAGTAGTTATTAAGGTAGTTACTGTTATTTAACAACTGCATTTATATTACTGTAGTTAGGTTATTATCTCTAGAGAATATAATATAGTTATGTTTATAAATTAAAGAAATATTATAAAAGTTATTAGTATACTTATACTATTATATAACAGCAGTTACAGGGTAATAGAAACTGCTATACTTCTAACTTATCTTTATAGTACGTTACGCACCTATTATCTCTATATATAGTCTATAAAAAGTTTACATGTTTAGAGTCTTAAAAGTGTAGAATATACTGTGTAGTAGAGTAAATAGTAGCTAAAGGTAGCTAGCTTATTATATGTTTTTGCCTGCGTTATAGCTCTTAATTACACTATTTTTCTACTTCTAATTTGTTGTTAATTCTATTAATAAGGCGCTAGTAGTTATTAAGGTCTTCCTTAAGTCCTCTAATAATTATATTAAGGCTGCGTTTTAGTCTAACGTGCTTAAGTAGTAGTATTAGCTAGTGTACAAAGGATTAACATATATTATAATATACATAATTATTCTCTTTATGTTTCTATTATTGTTAAGTATAGTAGCATCCTTTATAGAAGTGTTAATATACTAATATAGATCTAATCTAAGCTAGATTTTGTCCTGTTGTATCTAGGAGATTATTTATCTTATTTTAATATTCTTGTAATTTGTTATAAGGTGTTGCTGCGTGCTTAGAAGGTTTAATATACTCTGTATTATTCTTAGAACTAGACTCTAGGTCTTCTATAAGTTATCCTACTTCTTTAGTAATTACTTCTTATTTATTACTAGTATCTGTGTCTTTATAACAACAGGAAAGTACGTTAACCTACTAAAGAACCTTATTCTTTATACAGCAGTCTTTAGTAAAGTAGCCTATCTTACTATAGTTATAATAGGTTTTATTATTTCTATTACTTAAGTTATTACTTCTCTAAATCTTTTTATCCTAGCATTCTAGTAGGCTTAGTCCTTTATAAAGGTTTAATAGGTCTATAGCTTTAGGTCTATAGTATCTACTCTATATATTATTATAGATATATTAACTACTATTAGACTAATAGTTATTATAGTTACCCTAATTTCCTTAGTTTAGGTTGTTGTTACACTACTAGTTGTGTAGAGGTAGGTAGTTATTAACCTTAGTTGCAATATATGCCTTTATAAGGAGCTAACCTCTAAGAGAATTTGCTAGTACAATATAAGATAGATTTAATAGAGAACAACCTCTAGAGTAGAGGTTATAGAGTTTTTATAACTTTATTTTAGACATATTAGCTCTATAGCAGGGCTTTAGTCTATACTAAGAGTATAAGCTAGAGTACTACTAAAGTAGTATACGCTAAAGAGCTAGCACTTAGGCCTAGCCTGTTATAGTACCTCTCTACTTATTTCTTATTTATTAGCGCGCGTCTTAGTAAAAATAACTTTATTACCTACTTTCTACTTTCTATATTCTTTGTTAAGCTATGTTCTAAGCCTACACGCCTTCTTCTTAAAACTCTACTACTATCTAACTATTTAACTACCTTGCTCTACTTAATTTTAATAATAGTAATTCCTAGATTACCTACTGCTTTATATTCCCCTAATAAGAAGGCGTAAGGTAAGTAGGTAAGTTGCTCTCTTCTTCTAGTCTGCTTACTTACTAACTCTTTTACTTTGCTTAGGCCTACAGTACTACTCCTATAAATTCTACCTCTTCTAACACTAACTTAGCTAAAAAAGCAAGGCTTATAACAGAAGATGTTATTTTTAAAGATAATAAGATTAAGAAAGCCTTTAATAACACTTCTACTAATAACTAGGCTAAGAGTTAGAGTAAGTAGTTCTTATACACTTAACACGCTAGCAGCTATATAGATTCTAAGATCTGCGTTAACTATATATTAGCTAGCTAGGTCTGCACCTTTACTGCTAGTAGCTGCTCTACTAGCTGTGCTAACTATATTCTTAGCTATACTTGCTACTATAAGGTAAGTTCCTAGTTCTTATTA
Organism: Ascochyta viciae-villosae; assembly: GCA_004335205.1. NCBI lineage: Eukaryota > Fungi > Ascomycota > Dothideomycetes > Pleosporales > Didymellaceae > Ascochyta > Ascochyta viciae-villosae. The sequence goes on from SATZ01000112.1 coordinate 6,708, forward strand.
CTTAGTGTTCTCTTCTCTAGCTAATTATCTGCTAGGTTCTGTATAAAACTTAGAAGACTCTAAATAAGTACTATATCTTCTTATAGTTCTCTAAGAGTAACTTTATAAAGCTTCTAAGCGTTATTAAGCCTGTCTAAGTAGACTTTAAGAAGTATAAGGGCCTTTTATATTATACTAACCTTATATTCTAGCCTAACACCTGCTTGCCTACTTCTAGTTATAAGACTAAGTAGTCTAAGTATAAAGCTAAGGTTAATAAAGTTAAGGCTTATTTCTTTGCTGCTGTAGTCTTTGCAGAGTGCACTACTATTACTACTAAAAAGGTAGTAGTTTAGGTTAAGACTCTAGTAAGTTATTTATCTCTTTCCTTACCTATTTTTAGGGGTATTTACTAATTACTTACTTAATATAGCTTACTATTAACTTAATACTGCTTACGTACTTTATCTACTTTAAAGCTAACCTCTAAACACGTCTTAAGATCTTCTCTACTACTAGATATAAGAACTTTATCTAAATACTTATTAACGATATTACTAATACTGTTACAGGTAATAAGAATAATAGTAGTAGTAGAGGTTCTGCTAAGAGTAGTAGTTAGGTCTTCCCTTATCTACAGCGTTTAGGATTTTCTAGCTAGATAATACCTAGGCTTATAGCTCTTAACTTTTATAATAATATAGCCCTTATCTAGAGTAGTCTATCCTTTAGGATAGACTAATATAATAAACAATTACTTTAATAGACTAGTACTCTTCCTCTTTACTTATACCTGTCTCTTTCTTCTACCTCTCTCTCTTTCTCTCGTATTAGGAGTAAGAGAGCTAGTTATACCCTTCTAGGGATTCTAACTAGAATCTTAAAGGTAAGTTCCTATTTCTATTTCTTTTATCTCTTATTACAGACAGCTATCTATCTAAGGCTTCTAGGTTCTTATAAATGTCTTCTCTTTTCTATGTTTTGCTAGCATAGCCTTTCTATTGTACTAGGTATTTACGTCTCTTACTCCCTCTTCTAGATTATTATTTACTATAGATAGAATTAACCTTCTATTCTTTAGAGGATATACTTTTATTATTAGTAATAACTAGGGGACTAGGCTAAGAGTTATTGTTTAATTGTCTATAGAAGAGGTTCTACAGATATAACTTAAGCTAGTTATTATAGATAATAGAGTAAACTTTACTATTTATATCTAGTTTAACATTATATAAAGAGAAAACTTCTATAACTATAAACTTCTAGTTCTTCTAATCTAGTTTCCTGCTAACTTAGCTATTTAAGAATAAGTTTCTTAGCTTTAGCTAGACTTTATCCCTAACCTTTAGTAGAGGCGCTTTCTTTTAGTATACATTAGCTTAACATTCTTATATCTACTTAGCCTCTGCTATTTAGGCTTTAACAAAGTTTATTATTTTAGTAAACTTCTATACTACGCTTACTGTAGCTCTTATAGGTTCTCTTACGTATTAGTGTAATAACTCTACTGTTAAGTCTAGGTCTACCTAGACTAGGTCTATATTATAACTATATTAGAAGAAGAAAGAGCTAAAGCTAGTAGATAAGGCTACATGTCCTTTAATTGCAATCTAGGCTATAGGCACCTAAGTAGACTAATTGTCCTAGGCCTAGTTAATATAGGCTCTTTAGTATACTTCTACTCTAAAGTTTATACATACAGTACTTCTATTAGTTTAGAAGTAGAAGGCTGTAAAAAGCCTCTATATAATTTTTAGAAGTTAATATATTACCTGCTAGAAGTTACTAAGGATTTATATTCCTTAATTAGAGATAATTATATTAGGCAGCTAATAGTAAGCTACTATGTTAGAGATAAATTTATAGGTAACTATCTTTACTAACAGGTCTAGTAGAGGAACTAAGATAATATTCTTAGAGAGTCTGTCTGTAACAACTATAAGGTTATAGTTACTAGTACTTTTAAGTAGGTCTATTATAAAGTCTATAAAGATTTTCTTCTAGATTCTATTAAGTAAGAGAAGAGGTTTAAGGAGTTTCTATTTTAGTTCTCTTAATAGCTTTATTCTTCTATAGATATTATAGTTCTCTACGTACTAGTATAAGGCAGTTAATATCCCTAGCTAGAAGTAGGCTTAGAAGAGGATTGCGTATATCTTTTCTTATCCTAGTTAGCCTGTAATTAGAGAGTAGTAGGTATTATTAATAATCCTAGTTTTAAGAGCTTTAGAGTTTAAGACCTATACTCTTCTATAGTAGTATAGTTAGTTTCTATTATCTACAGAATACTTAGAGAGGGAAACTTTAGTATTAAGCTGTATAGGAAACTTCTAGGCTTCTAATAAGATAGACAACTTAGTAAGTTAGTAAGTCTTATTATTCTTAGCAGCACTTTCCTAAAGTGTTTTAAATTCCTTAATATTATTATATAGTTCTAGGCTTCTAACTAGAGGTATCTTTGTATGCACTTAGTCTAGTTTCTTATAGTAGTTCTGCTATAGTTCTTTATTTAGAGGTGTTATAGAGAGAAGTTAGTCTGCTCTATATAGTTTAGAAGAGAAAACTTGTATATTATTAGCAGAGTTATCTTTTAGACTAGTTCTTACTACTTATATAAATAGTTTTAATAGTTAAAACTATTTAGTCTTAGTCTTCTTATCTCTTATAAAAAGAGAAATATTCTCTTCTTTTCTTAAAAGTGCGTCTGCTTAGTTATTAACCTTACTAGGCCTGTAGGTAAAGGTAAGGTTAAATTAGCTAAAAAGGCTTAACTATTAGATATATCTTTTTAAGAAAGGTTAGGCTTTACAGAAATACTCTAAGTTTTTATAATTAGTAATAACTGTAAATTCTTTTACCTGTTTTTGCTCTACACTCTATTCTTAGAGGCACTTAACTACTACTAGCATTTCCTTATTATAAATTATATAGCTTACTTCTGCTTTAGAGTTCTTAGCTAAGAAGTACACTACTATATAGAGTATCTTATCTTTTCTATATTAGGATAGTACCTCTCTTATTACCTATTCTAATGTATTACACTCTAGTACTGTTTCTAAATCTAGGTTAAAGTTTATAAGTGCTAGTTCTTTAGTAAATACAGCTTTTATAGTGTTAAAGGCTTACTACTAGAGTTTTCTCTACTTAAAGATTGCGTTTTTTCCTGTTAAGCGTGTAAGAGGCTCTGCTATACTAGAAAACTAGCTAATAAACTATTAGTAGAAGTTTGTAAACTTAAGGAAGCTCTAAATTCCTTTTACTATGTTTAAAGGTTTTTATAACTTTATAGCAGTAACTTTTATAAAGTTTATCTAGATACTCTAACTAGCTTTAATTATAAATTATAAATACTTAGTGCTCTTAATAAAGAATTTACTCTTTTTTATATTAAGGTGCAACTCTACAGCTTCTAGCTTCTAAATAATTTCTTTAACCTTAGCTTTATATTCTTCTTAAGTACTGTCAGAGTAGATTAACACGTTGTCTATATAGGCAGAGCACTATTTATCTAGATACTCTCTTAAGACCTAGTTAATATACTGCTAGAATATACTTAGAGTGTTAGCTAGCCTAAATAGCGTTACTAGCTACTTATAGAGTCTAAATCTTGTCTAGAAAGCTGTCTTCTATTTATCTCTCTTAGCAATTCTAATCTTATAAAAGGCTTAGATAACGTCTACTTTAGTAAACTACGTTGCTTTTAATATCTGTAAGAGAGATTTATAGATTAGAAGTAGTAGGTACTAGTCCTTCTTAGTAATTGTATTTAGTGCTTAATCTATATAATAATTACAACAAAACTATCTTGCGCTGTAGGCGCCTGCACGCTCTATAAAGGGCACTATTTAATTCTGTTAGGTACTCTCTACCTTCTACATAATTTTTAGCTATTAATATTGCCTATATACCTTACTATAACTGTGTAAAGTTGTTGTTTTCTGTTTATACACTTATAGTGTTAACACTATTAAGCTCTACTCTTACTTTACTACTCTTAGGCTGCTACTTTTTCTGTCTAGTAATACTAGAAAACTCTTCTTAGAGTTTTGTACCTGTACCTATATACCTATATAGGCACCTATACAGGTTGTGTAAGGTTTATATAATATCTTTATAAGTCCTATCTTTCTTTAAAAAGGTTTGCTAACATACCTTACCTCTATATAACACTAGATTTTAATCCTATTATTAGCTAGCTATTATCTCTTATATACTACTTCTATTATAAGCTGCGTAAGGTGTCTAAAAAGTTCTATTACAACTATACAGAAGGCTTTTACTAGCTCTATCTAGGCTGCAGTTCTATTTATTCTCTTACTTCTAGGTTATATGCTGCTAGTTACTAATATTATCTTCTAGAGAGCTTATTCTGCCTATACACACGCTTAAAGAAACTCCTTTTCTATCTAGCTAAGCTCTTTATAGAGGCTTTAATTAGAAGATTTAAGAAGCTGTAACCTAACTCTAAGCACTAGTGCACCTAACCTTAGTAGCTACATACTATCTACCTCTATAGGCAATAAATATAGTAATAATACGTTTAAAGAACTTAAGGTCCTACTAAATATCTCTATAGGTAATAAATATAGTAATAATATATTTAAAGACCTTACAGGACTACTAGATACCTCTACTATTGCTGTACAGCGCCCTTTAATACCTCTTTTAGAGTGCTTCTATAATAGTACCTATTTTAATATTAGAACTCTAGAGACTATATATACTTAATATAAAGCGTACTGTTAGGTAGAAGAAAGGCGTAGTAGTTTGCCTATAAGCGCCCTATTATTTAACTCTTATTGCCTTAACAGAGATATTTAACTACTAGCCTTTTAGCTACTTCTATATTTCCTATATAAGCTACTTAACAATCTTAATTCTTCTACCTAGGTGTTTTAAAGGCATATACGCGCTTATAACTCTACTTTTATATTTATCTTCTTAAAGTGCTCTATAGAAGATTGTAGATTATGTTTAAGTATTTAGGTCTTCTAGATATATAGTGCCTTATACTATTAGAGCAGGCCTATTAAGCCTTCTAAAGGCTAGCTGCTATAGTATACATAGCTATACTTTTACAACCTATAGTATACTATAGCAACCTATTAGCAGCTTAATACCTAGCTTAATTTTACAACTCTTTAGAGGCTTATACAGATACTGTATAAGATCTATAATCTATATATATTAATATACCTTATAGCTTAGGAACAGCTAAACTAGGTAGCAGCTGCTGCTATAGAGAGAGTAGAGGTAGTCCTTATAAGTAACCTTACTATTACCCTTTAGACTAGTGCAGACTATTATAAAGAGAATATACCTACTAGTAATAAGATTGTAGTTATCCTCTCTAATACTGCTGCTGTAGAAATATCCTATTCTATAGTGCTTATAGCTTAAAACTTATCTACACTATATACTATAAGCACTGCATACCTATTATATATGCCTTTGCACTACGTTTTAATATTCTCTTAAGGTAACTATAGGTAGTCTTCTAGCCTTATGCTGCTTAATTAGGAATGTTGTTATATATAGAAACACGTTACGTAGTAGTAGTACTATTAGTACTACCTATATCCTTGCTCTAGGCAAACTACAGTCTCTTTCTAGTTTTACTAGCTCTTTTAGTAGTATATTATAGACATATAAGCTATTTATAATTAGGCCTAGCTTGCTTTTATCTATAAGAACTAGTATATAATCTAAGTAGAGCTGTATAGTAGTATTGCAGATGCTCTTATATACAGTAATCTAGATAACTAAGGTATATAGGCTTAAATTAGTTGTTAAATAGTTCTTTTCTTATTTTATATTAGCAGTTCCTACTTTATAAGTTAGTATTACTAAGACTCTATAGCTATTGTCTGTTAGTATAGATATTCTATACTATTTATTACCTTTACTATAAGCTTATACTAGTAGGAAGTCAACTATAAGCTCTATACAGAGAAGATAGGTCTTAATAGGCCTAAGCTTATCTTTTATATCTTTTAGCTAAAAGTTAAGAAACTACTTTATAATATCTAGTATAGCCTGTTTAGAGTGTACCTTAGTTACGTTTATACTATTAAGTACTAGAAATAAGGCCTACTATATATACACCTACTCTTATTTCTAACACCTAATAAATGTAAGGCGTTTACTAACTCTATATATATTAATTAGAACATACATGCAAAGATCTCTACAGAGAAAGAGAATCCTAACAGGCTTCTTACTAATATTGTATAGATATTTATACTCTATAGGCTATATAGTAAGTATAACTCTACAGCTCTCTATAGAGTTATATAGTCTAATAGGCTTTTACTATAGTGCTTAAAGAAGTTTCTAAAGCTATATAGTTCTACTATAGTTGTTTATAATAATAGGTACTCTAAGTACTAGCGTTAAAATAATAGCTAAACCTTAACTATCTAGTGTAAGAAGCACTGTGTAGAACTAGATAACTCCTAGGTTATACTATACAGTCTATATCTTCTACTTAGGTACTAGGCGTATATTAATACCAAGGTGTGTAGAACTATTTATATAATTAAGTATGTATATAAGTATATCTATAAAGGTACTACTAGGGCCTTACTAACAGTTATAGAAGATAATAAAGTCTAGCAGCACCTAAATAGATGTTATATTAGTCTATCTAAGGCAGTATAGAGGTTGTTAAGTTCCTTATGTATAATAAGTACCTATATATTAAGCACCTTACAGTACACCTTCTAGACTAGTAACTAGTTTCTTAGCCTAAGACTGTAACAGAGGCAGAGATTTAGGTATACCTTAAGTATTTTATAAGCACTCTTACAGTATTTTTTAACTATAATATAGTATCTGCTCTTAGCTATAACCTTGTCTATTAGAATTTCCCTACCTAATTTATATTTAATAAGGCTACTTAGACCTAGTATAAGCGCTAATAGAGTACTGTAATTAGCTGTATATACTTTTATAATCTATTATAAGGGAAGCAGTACTACCTATAGTTACTGCTTACTATTATTTAGAGTTCTAGGTTGTTTAAAGACCTACGCACTGTTAATAGCAAAGTCTATTCTACCTTTTAGGCTGCTGCTATAGCCTATAGTCTCCTTACGTATAATAGTAACTAGCTTACCTATTTCTATAACATAGTTATCTTTACTTTAAGTTAGGCCCTATAGTACTTTTTTATTTCTGCTCTGCTAAATAGGCTCCTTACAAACTCTGTAGTAATATAGATAATATTCTAAGAGAACCTATATAATAACCTTCTAGAGGCTGCAGCTACTCTTTCTGTCTCCTTTAATCTCTAGGCGTACCTTAACTATAGGCTGTTTCTTATATAGAGGATGCTTATAGAGTTAAATAAGGGGCTTATAGACTTTAGGCTGCTTTTCTGCTAGCATAACTAGGGTTTATAGGCTAGTAACCTACTCCTTATAGCTAAACTAGACTATAAGGCCCTTAAATAGAATAGGGTATTTCTTAACACATATAAAAACCTTAACTCTAACTAGTATACTATATTTAATATAGTAGTTAATGCTATTTGTAATATACTTAGCACAGCTTATTTCTTTGTTTAAGGACCTATAGAGACAGAGAAAACCTTTCTCTAGCATTGTTTATGTGTATACTATTACTTATAAAGCTATATTATACTATATATAGCCTCTTTAAGTATTACAGCTATATTACTACCTAGTAGATAGACTGCACACTCCTGTTTCTAGATCCTACCAGATATTTATAAGGATTTTATCTGTCTTATAGCTTTTAATTCTCCTATAGGACGTCTACTACAGGCTGCTATACTTATTATCTAGAATAAAGTGCCTATACAGCACTAGTATTACTTTAAAGCAGTTTACTGTATACTTTAAAATATACATAACTATACTTTTCTATTTAGTAGTCTTTCTTTTATTGCTAGTAGGGACTTTATACAGATCCTTCCTATTATTAAACATAGTTAGCAAGCTGCTATAGTAGATACTTACTTCTAGTCCTCTACTCTTATATAGCCTTACTTAACTGTACTATATCTGCGTTAGAATATATATGTACTTTTAGGTTAGAATAACACTTAGTTTACAGCCTAGAGTTAGTCTTTATTAACTCTACCTATAGATAGTATAATTAGTATACCGAAATAGGTATGTGTATACTACACCTAGCACGCCTTTTAGAACTTTATCTACTTTCTAGACCTTCTTATATATGCTGTTATAGACTATTAAGTACTTAGAGAGTACGTAATCCTAGCTATACAGAACAATACTATAGCTAATATTAACGCTACATTGCTTATAGCTATACTAGGTAAGGTTACAGAGCTTGTTGTAGTTAATACTACTATACTTAAAGATAATACTATATAAGATTAGCCTCTAGTAGAGTTATTATAGTTATTAGAGCTACTATCTCTTCCTCCTTTACAGCTATAAGTAAAGATTAGTATGCCTATAATACTCTTATATAATCTTTATCTAAGTTAAGGCCTTTATAATAGTACCTAATTAGTTATTACCTATATATAACTATACTATATTAAGGCCTACATTCTTTCTAGTAAGTTTATAGGCTACTTATAGTTAATCTTACAGATTAAACTTACCTCTACTAATAGTAAGCTTCTGTTTTTAGTCTAGTGCACACAGTTCTCTATTAGGTTATCCTTTACTATAACTATTAACAAGTTATAGTAGCAGTCCTTAAGCACTATAGAGGTTAATCTCTGTTACTAAGTGTTTACTTATAGTTAGCTCTATATTACTATATTACATATTACTACTCTCTTAGGTTTTTTAGTATTACTTTCTTACTCCTTACAGGCTAAAGAAGCGTCTTATAGTACTGTAAATATTATATACCTAGAAGTTCTCCTTCTATAATAGCCTTCTTCTAGCTCCTTACTAATTATTTATACCTATTCTGTTCTTTTATTACTAGTTACTACCTTTACTATACTTATACTTCTACTTATTTCTATAAGTGTCTGCATGTACGCTTAATAAGCTAATTATAGGTATTTCTACTTACTTAATCTGTTGTAAAGCTGCCTTTACCTTTACTTTTACCTACTTTCTACTTCTATTAGAGTCTATTATTACATTATAGAGAGTGTAGGCCTGTTTAATACTTCTACTTAGGTACTAGCACAGCGTTTCTGCTGTTATATAACTATCTAGAGTGCTCTAGTAGAAGTAGTATAAAGGCAGGCTGCCCCCCTAGGTAAGTAAGTTTATTTTAGGTTTCTATTTTTAGCTCTCTCTCTTTATACTCTCTGTAAGCTCTCTTATAATACTCTTTATAACCTTCTGTAACGCCTCTAACACCTCTAACACGCCTATAAACACTTCTATAATAATATCTAAATATAACTCTAATAATAGCTGTAATAACCTTAATAAGAACACTGTAACTAACCTACTTATATCTAATAGCTTCTACGCAGCTATCTGTAAGAGAGCCTCTTCTAAGGCCTGTAAGGCCCTTATAGAGCTCTCTATAATCTGTAATATTAAGTTCTATAAGACCTTTTATAGACACTTTAAGACTATTAGTAAATACTTTCCTTTAGTATTTGCAGTCTACTTTTAGCCTCCTTTACAGATCTTATTAAATTCTCTATATAGGCTGTTCTATAAATGTTAAGGCTAGACTAGTTTATATAGTTAGTATAGCCTATACACATCTCTATAAGTCCTATAAGAACTAGTCTAGTCTCTTTAAAGAGTATGTTATAGTTAAGGACTTCCTTAAGAGCTTCTGTGTAAACTGTTACTACAGCTCTAAAGGTATCTATTACTTCTTCTAATATAAGTTATAAGCTTTACACCCTCTTTATAGGCTTCTATACTAATGTTATAAAGCAGATAAGGCTGCTACTCTCCTCTATAAGTTTTGTAAGTGTAGCTGTAAGGCCTCTAAGAAGGTTATTAAGGTCTATAAGAAGTGTAGTAAGTACTTAACTATTCTGTGCACCTTTTACTACCTATACTAATACCTATAAAGGTACCTACTATATTATTATAGATATGTAAGAACTTCTTACAGAGCTTAAGGACAAGCTTAATAACTGTTAAAAGTCTGTATATGTCTGTTTTAGTCTGCTTAGGTCTTTATATATATTTCTAAATCCTGCAAGAGTTGCTCTATAAGGTGTATAGTTACTCTATAGAGTTTATAGTTATATAGGTAATCTTTACAGTTCTTTAGGACTTATTACAGAATTTATAATAATCTTTAAATACCTTTATCCCTCCTAAGTAATGTTCTTTCTATAACGTAATGTAATATTCTATACTCCTTCTATACACAACTCTGCACTTACTACTTATACTAGATTATAAAGCAAAATTTTTGCTAGCCTAAACACTAGCATAATTAATATAAAACTAGAGGCCTTAGCTAGGTTTCTTAATAAACAGCACTAGTGTAGAAGTATAAGATTTGCTAACTTAGATAAAGCTCTTATTTAAGTAGCTAGTAAGTTGTTGTTAGAGCACTAGGAGCTCTTTTTAGAATATATTGTATAGTAGTCTCTATAGTACTATTATAGGTTTACTGTCTTACTTAATTAGCTTATTATATAATCTATGTTAGGACTGTAGTAAAGCGCTAGCTTATCTACTTTCTCTTTTATAAATATTCTAAACTTATCTTTTAGAAACTCTAGAAGAAGGTTTTAAGAATCTATTAGCTTCTTCTTCTTTAAGGCCTTCTAAATATCTGCTATTAATATAGTAAACAGTTCTATACTTTAGTCTGTCTTAGACCTTCTTCTTAGCGCCTAGTACAACTCTAGGCTAATAGGATTAGGCAGTTAGTTAGGATAAGCGCCTTCTCTACTTCTAACTTGTGTCTGTAAAGAGTAGATAAACAACAACTTCTTTACTAGTGCTATAGTAACTTTATTCTTATCTATCTATAGTCTCCCTAGGATAAGGTTATACTCTCTTTCTTTATCTAGTATATACGCCTAAAGAGTCTCTCTATAGCTATCTATGTTAATCCTTATCTATATAACATTAGTTACCTAAGTTACTTTCTTAGGAATACCTAACACCTTACGTCTATATATAGGAGTGTATTAAAAGTTATTTTATAATATAAACTTAGAGAAGACTGTACTGTATATTAAACACCTAGTATTAATTAATATATATGCTATAGTATTATCTTAGACTATTACATGCAGTAATATAGGCTTACTATCTAGCTACTGCTAGTAGAACTCTTAGAATAGTTTTCTTCTCTTTATAACTTCTCTTCTTAACTTCTGTTTATGCCTTTAAATAGAAGTTTCTAGTTTTCTAAACCTCTATTAGTTAACCCCTTAGTTTTAGAAACCTTAGTAATTATAGTTCTAACCTAGACTTTCTCTAGTCTTTTAGCTAGAGCTAGATTGTATCTGCTTATATAGTAACCCTTCTTCCTATATTTTAGACAGATATTAGTAGCTCTCTACTAGTTTATAACTTCTTAAGTCTACTACTTTACTTATAGTTAGTTGTTAGACTTTTCCTTTCTAGAGTAGACCTTAGTAGGTTCCTAGTCTATATTATCTAGGTTTATTCTTTATATATGTTGTCTAAAGGTACTGTTTATTAGTACCTTAGTCTTATAGAGATTAACTTCTACTACTAAAACTCTAGCTATAAGACTCTAGAGGTCCTAGTTATCTAGAATATCTACTAACACTATCTTGTTCTAGAAGTCTAGTTAGAGTGTAGATATATACCTAGTCTTAAAGTTCTTTATATTGTCTTCTTTAGCAGCGTTATAAGCTAGCTAGATAAAATCTATATTAAAGGACTTAATACTCTAGTTAATCTTCTTTATAGTAATAGTCTAGAGTTTCTACTAAGAGCGCTCCTTAAATAGTAAGTCCTTATACTACTTATCTAGAAAGTCTTAGAACTAAGTAGTTATACCTATTAGGTTATAGTCCTTCTATAATAAACTAACCTACATAGCTTATCTGTCTAGCCTGTTTAATATATAAGTAACTTCTAGAATAGCTTCTTAGTTCCCTATAGACCTTAGCTTGTCTTTTATCTAAGACTTAAACGTTCTGTATGCTTCTTAGTTACTACTAAACTTGCCTATATTAGGTAACTTTATAGCCTTACTTAGCTTGTTATTAATTACTTGTATAGAGGTAGAGAGTATTATACTATAGTTTAGCAATCTTATAGATGTAACATAGGCTTAAACCTAGGCCTTAACTAGCCTTTATATAGTTTTACTTATATCTTCCTATTATAGGTCCTAGTTAGAGTCTATAGTAGGGTAGGCCTTAGTATTAGTAATATTTACTACAGCCTTAGGTAGAGTTACCTATAATAAGTAGGTAGTTAGATATTCTAGTATATAGGCTAGTAGCTCCTCCTGCTAATTCTTAGGTACTAATATAGTAGCAAGGTTCTAGAGTTTAGTTCTACTGTCTAATTAATTGTTATTACTAGTGTATAGCTTAATACTGTACTCTTTTAGACGCTTAGCAGCGTTATTATATATCTTACTTATTAATCCTTATTAAGTAATTAAATCTAATTATAAGGAGCTAACCTCTAAGGGAGTTAGCTAGTAAAATATAAGATAAATTTAATAGAGAATAACCTCTAAGGCAGAAGTTACTAAGTTTTTATAACTCTATTTTAGATATATTAGCTTTATAGTAGAGCTTTAGTCTATGCTAAGAGTATAAGCTAGAGTACTGCTAAGGTAGTGTACGCTAAGAAGCTAGTACCTAGGCCTAGCCTGTTACAGCCTTAGAGTTACTCTTTAATTCTTGTTTTAGCTTATATAGCTTAATATTAATATTAATAGCTGTATTAATAAGTTTGTTAAGAGTATTAGTGCTAGCACTAGTGCATATAAGCTTCTCCTTAACCTAGCGTTTAAGGCCTTAATAAAACATTATTATAAGAGTAGTATTATCCTAGTTAGTATTAGTAGTAAGCTGCTAAAATTCTGCAGCGTAATAAGCAGCTAACGTAGTCTAACAGATATGCTAGATATTATGTTATGTAATAATAGGTTTATTAGAAATACTAAAGATAGGTTAAATCTTAGTTTTAAAGGTATTTAAGTCTTCTATCTACTTATCTACTTCTTTAGAGGTATTACTCTAGTTATACTAGAGTAGAAAGAGCTTAATCTAGGTAAAGTCTTTATCTTTTATATAACTAGCTATAAGTATAACTTACTTTTTCTTAGGTACTTTATTCTCTTAGAATATAAAGAAGAGGGCCTATAAGATTAGCTAGTTGTTAAGCTTCTTGTGTTTTCTATTGTAGACTTTAAGTTTGTTAATAACTATAGTGTTAGTAGTAGTAGTAGTATTTCTGTTTGTTATATCTATATTAACAGAGTTATTTAGAGTAGCACAGAATCCTAAGGTAGTACTTATCTTAGAGGTGTTTAAAATAATAAGTTTTATACTTTAGATAGGGTCTGTAAGTAATTATTTAATTAGGTCTTAGAGACAAGTACAGTATTAGAGTTCTAGCTAGAGGTTGTAAGTAGTATATATCTAGAACCTTAGCTACTTAAGGTTGTAAGGGAGAGTATAGAGTAGACTATCTGTTTTATAAGCAGAGTTAAGATATTCTAATAACAAAGTTAATTAACAAGATTAAACACAAACTATAAGAGTTATATTCCTACTAACTATATACTTAGGAGATATACATAATGCTTTATCTACTCTCTTGCTCTCTAGAGATTAAGAAATTAAGAGATTATGCTATACTTTCTTACTCTATAGTAGGGGAGAGATCTTAGAGAGTATAGTGTTGTGTACTCTCTTATATTGCTTTGCTAATAAGAGCAACTCTAGTTATACTACAACATAAAGTAGGGCTAGGCTGTAACAGATCTTAATATCTATCTCTTTTAAACTCTCTATATCTCCTTAGATAAATAAATAGCTCTTAAGAGTTTCTAGCTCTTATAGTATGTATAGAATAATACTAATCTGTCTTACTATATCTATAGCCTGCTATAGTGTTATTAGAAAAGCTAACAAAACACTCTAAATAAACATATATACTCTTATTACTTTATTAATATTAAATTTAATATAGGAGATACTGTTAATAGGAAAGAGTTAGATGTAATTAATGCTGTATTGCTAATAAAGCGCCTAGTTACTAATAGGCATAAGGGCACTAATTAGATGTACTAAGAGCAGATTTTTACACAGTTAAGGTTGTAGTAGTTTAGGTCTTAGTTATAACCTAGAGGTTAGTGCGTATAATAAAAGCTTATAATAGTAATAGAGTTGTAAGTTTATTATATATACTGCGTTTAGAGTAGAAGAATAAAGAATATACTTAAATACAGACACTAGTATAGATAAAGGAATTTTATAGAATTATAGACATTAGCTATATAGGTATATTATAGACTCTTCTTATAATATAAGCTGCTTTTTATTTAAAAGGTTGTTACCTATAACAATTGTACTAAGATTGTTTAGTATAGAATAGAGTTATAACTATTTAGTAGGTATTAAGCTTTTTCTACTACAGTTTATTATTAACTTAGACTTTAAAGTTAGTTAGTAGTTAAGTTATAAAGTTACTTGTTATTTAACTTACTAATTATTAGGTTTATATAAGACGCGTATACTAAATCTATTAAGATATTTTATTAATATATATGTTACAATTCTTTATGCTACAAGTAAAGAGGCTAGGCTTGTTTTAGTTACTACTTTTTTATTTATACCTCTATTTGTTAGGCTTTATTATAATAATTAAATTCTAGTAAATTGTAGTTTCTATTAAGTCTAAAGTAGCTTTAAGAGAAATATTACTTTAAAGTCTACCTTTTAGTATTCTTTAGTAAAGCTTATAGGTAAATGTAGAAAATACAACTTGTAGTTATATTCTTAGTAATTATATTTAGCTCTTAACTTCTAATTATATCTTTAAGGTAGATTAGACTTTAGAAGGTTAGTAGATAGGCCTAAAGCTATTATTATAAAGGTTGTTAACATAGATAGAGTTATAAAAAGAACTAACTTATCTTCTAACTTATATTTAGCCCTGAATTAACAGAGTAAATTATCTTACTTTACTTCTAGACTTTCCTTAGCTAAATATAAGTATTCTTTAGTTCCTAATCTATTAGAGATAATAGTGCAGTACTCTAGACTAGTAAAGATATTTATAGCCTAAGAGAGTTAGTTAGTTACTCTGTTAGGTCTGTAATATTACTCTACTTTTAGTAAGTGTAGAGTTTCCTGCAGTATTTCTTTCTAGTAAGAAAAGCAGGCTTTAGATGTAAGTAGTAAAAAAGTCTTTTTTAATATTAAACTAGAGGATACTAGTATACCTAAACGTTAACTACTTTTAGACCTACTTGTATATTAGCTCTATTACCTAGTCTATATTTTAACAACGTATAATAGAAAGTAATTAAAAACTAGAATCTCTTTCTAGAGAAGTAGTACGCTCTTAAGCACTTAAAGGTAAAGAATATTATTTTAGGTTAAAGAATAATTAAATACTTTTAAAGTATTAGAGTAGTTCTCTTAAATTGTATAGTAACACTGCTCTAATTATTTAATTAGGCTATAGGCTTATACAAAACGTACAGAAGCAGTAGTTCTAATATAATAGCTAAAACTTAGAAGTATATATTATACAACTTCTTTTTAAGTAAATCTAATTTATTTAGTTTAGAAAGACATAATAAAGAGAGGTATACAGTAAAAAACACTAACTAAAAAGAGTTTAATCTTTCTGCTTATAGCAATGAAATTATAAGATATATATTATAATAAAGGTTTATTTAGAACCTAGTAAATGCATTCTAAAAAATACTAGAGCTAGAGTAACTTAGTAAGTTAAATATTAAGTAACTTCTAATAAATCTAAGATTCAATAGTGTACCTTAGTAGGCAGGTAAGACTTAACTTCTACCTACTAGTTAGAGACTAGAATCTCTAGATTTGTAGGTTAGTAGGTTAAAGAGTTAGTATCTACTAACTGTATATAATAACTCCTTATCTAGAAAACACTAGCCTATTTTGTAAAAGAGGCTTTTAGTATACTAAAAAGGTTAATAACCTAGCTATAAGACCTTAATCCTGCGCCTATAACAACTTTTTTAATTACTCTAAATAACGTATATTACAGCTAAAAAGAGTAGTTATACTAGTACAACAGTACGCTTATTTAGTGTAATAATATAGGCAATATTCTGTGTAACAATATATTATTTACAACAATTTCTAAGAAGGGATACTAGCTTCTTTTATATACTCTAAGCTCTAGAATAACACTAAGACCTAGTCTTCTCTAATACTAGTAGCATAAAAGTATGCCTTAAGTATACCTACTTTGTACTATTACGCCTATTAATAATAAGGCCCTATATTAGAAATATAATATTGATTATATATAACCTCTCCTTATAAATAGCATTCTTTACTACTTGTTTAATATTAATAAAGTATTAAGAGTATGTATATTTAGTTAGTATATCTTATTAGTGCTTGCTTTAATAACACTAAGGTAGGCTACCTAAGCTATAAGATAAAATAAGACTATTCTAGGTATTCTTTTTATAAGCTCTTTTAAAGGAGTAGGTTTGCTAGTTTTTAAAGAAGTAGAAACTATATAAGGTATAGAGTAGCTTAGATTATTGCTTATAAAGTAGTTAATAGTTAGTTATTAACAACAGAGTTGTTATAAGTGTAGATAAATAGCACTACTACTATATAATTAAGTCTAGAGTCTATAAAATAATAATAACTAAGAAGTGTAAGGTAATACTATTACTATAATTACTGTTGTTTGTAGCACTATTGCATATGTATTAGACAGGTTTTCTCCTAAAATCTAGCTACAAAATTAAGAAACACAATAGCTAAGGGCTAGATTAAGTAAATATAGAGAGTAATAGTAAGTAGTTTTTTTAAAGTGTTAAAACATTATAATGTAAATTAAAGTAATAGTAAAGTAACTTCTAGTTTTTCTTAGACACTCTGCTGACACTTTTCCTGCTAATTATGTTAGCAGACTGTAACTAGCCTAGAAAGTCCTAGACAGTCTTAGATAGTTTTAGAAAGATCTAGTGATGCACTGATGCTAGCGTTGCATGAAGCAGGGCATCTAATTTATAAGAAAACGGCTGTGCACAGTAGCAGTTCGTTCGACGAAAATCGTAATCCAACTGCAATTGTTTTTCCTTATCATCGTCGTTCTATTGTCTATGTGTCAACATCGGATACATGCGTGCGAATCATCCCCTTCTGAGTTCAGGTGCAAATCATGCGTTATACTCTACCACGCCGCTCACGCCGCTCAGATTGCCGCCTTCTGTCGGCTGAACAAGCTACTCATTGATACGGTGTTGCCAAACCTCCTGCTCAGCCCTTGCAGAGTAAGTACTCGCGCCCAAGATCGCCTGCATCTGTTCCACACCAGTGAACATGATCTGCCTAGCAACGAACCATCTTATGCCCTCGTGACAAGGCGGGCTGGTCAAGCTCCCTTGGTAGGTCCAGAACTCGTTGAAGTACTGCACAGATTCCATGGCCAGCGTCAGATCAAGTTCAACAGGTTCCTGGGTGCCCATTTCATCGAAACCGATCATTGGAGGTAGCTGGTCCAAGAATGTGCTGTTGAAGTTACCAGGGTCCAGACGGAAGGCGAGAACAGCACCCTCGTGGCCCTGGGCATCGACGTGAACAAAATGCATTTCGGCTTTGCTACGGTCCCCTCCGACGGAATGATCGGCGGGAGCGTGGATATGCCATCCCTTTAGGTAGAGCGTCTCGTTGTCGTAGGTGAAACTTGGGTGTGATGTCCAGTCCCCATTGTGAGCGAGCGTGAAGGCAGGACCATAGCCCCAGTTGAAGAAATTGCCAGCTACTGCGCCAGTGTAATTGAACTTTGGAACATGATTCAGTGATAGTCCATTGCCAAGAGAAAGGGCAATGGGCGATTGCTGTGTTCCCGTTTGGCAGAGGCGGTAATCAGGGCTCAGCTTGCCCCAGTTGAAAGAAGCCTGCGGGCATTGTTAGTGACACTGTCTGTGGAAATGCGGCGACAAATGTGCGAACCTCATATGCCCAGATGTTCTGCGTGGTGTTCTGTGTAAGATCGGTCTGGCGTCCTCGCAGATGTGATCGTTCGTTGTTCGAATGCTGCGGACATCCGAGGACTGCTGGCGCAAGCGCTGTGACAAAAGCTAATGTTGAGAAGAGCATGTCTGTAGTGTGATCTTGTATGAATGATGTCCTAGAGCGTGGCCTCCAAGTTCTGCGCGCAAAGGCTCTTATATACTCAACCGAGTGAACTCAGCCTCCTGGCTGATTTCGCTATCCACACCGCATCACAACAGACAAGTGCCTAGAACAATATTGCATTTGCAGGTCAACTGGACTGAAAGCTGCCTTGTGCCAAGAGCCATCATCTTTTCTCGCACTTGTACAGCCGCCGCGCAAGCGTCATTGGCAACGCTTGGAAAGCGGGAAATAGTGCCTGAGTCGTAGTCTTTCGAGGCCCCAGCTTTAGAGTTGATGGAAGACACCCCGTCCGGATAATGAGGCGATATGCGGAGTGGTGACCGTTTCTCGTTATTGTGAGATGGCGGGCTTGGCCAGAGACGTTTCGGTCACTTGGTTAGCTCTTGGCGCGGAGATCTCCACGTGCTCAATGAATGTTGCAAGGTCTCTAAGTACTTGGTTGTTGATGCGGAGACGTTCAGGAAATTGGCCGGGCGGACGCGTTGATTGTAGTACCTGAGATCTCGCTTTCGCGATCGACCGGGAAGGATCCAAGCAGAATGACAACCTGGTTCAACAATGTCTGACCCACAAAATAGGAAGCTGTCGTCACTCAAGCCTGCGGGTATCGCTTAGTTGTCGCATAATTGCAATCTCAACCTGCCCAGACTGACAGGGTCTACAATGCTTGTCAGGAGCCCATTGCAGTCTCATAGAAACAGCGCCTCGGCTTGTTCGCGCGGAGATGCTCCTAGCAACTCAGGAACCGAATCTACAGCCGCGGGCGACTTCACATAATCCAGAACTTGTTATTAGCTTCTTGGGTGGGTTGCGGACGTCTACCATAGTAATTGATGTCTTGGAGTTGCACTGGGCTGTCTGCAGGAACGGCGGGGAAACGGCGGCTTGGCGTCTGGGACAACAACGATCTCGAAGCCTTGGGAAGTCTTGGTCATCAATGCCGTTCTCTTGTCCAACAGTTAGCAGGTCAAGACCACCTTCATAATTTCAGTTCTGATCTACTTAAGATATAGCTGCGTGTGGTTACAGCCCGCCCTAACCCAGAATCGGTGCGCACAAGTACCTAGGTAGGCTCACAGTTGGAAACAATCAAATCAACCCAATTCTAAGCCCGGATCTGGCTGGATTTGCGAGAAAATGGAGTGTTACTTGAACTGGGAGGTTTTGACAGGTGTTGGGACTTGATTTGTTTGATAGATTTGCAAATATTTGGTGTTTTATGTCAAAATAACGGGAGAGAAAATACATTAAACTTCAAAGGCCCCATTACTGATCTCTTGCTCGTATTCCAGATCCGGCTGAAATTCGCAATATAGGCTTTCTGGATCGCTGCCCATCTTGAAGGTATAGGCTGCAGCCTCATCGTCGACGAAAACTTTCGGTACACCATTCGCTGCTGCAGCTTCAACCATAAGTTGTATCTCGCAGGATCGTTCCATAAGTGTATACAGGTAGGCCGCTTCATCAACGGTACTTCCCACCGTCTGAGATCAATCAGAAGACTACTCTTGTAGAGCGAATGCTAGGATCATGATGTGCTTACCAGGAGTCCGTGGTTTCGCAGAATCATTCCCTTGCCCTTTGATCCTAAAGCAGCCGCCAGGCGCTGACCTTCTTCTTCGCTAAAAACAACACCGCCGAACTCAGTGTAGACTGCCTGTGCATCACCATAGAAATAGGTCACGTCTTGGTTAATCATCTCGAGAGGCCGGGCGAAAGTGCTCCAAGCTTTGCCCGCTTTACCGTGGGTGTGACATGCCGCATTCACATCTGGTCTTGCTTTGTGCACTGCTGAGTGGATCAGAAAGCCTGCTGCATTCGCAGGTCGACTTGTGTTTCCTCCCACTGCTTTGCCATCGTAGTCGACCAGAATCATATCTGAGGCCTGAAGAGTGGCAAAGTGTTTTCCTAGGGGATTGGTCCAGAAGGTATGCGGGTTCTCAGGGTCGCGGACGCTGATGTGACCGCTCATACCCTCGGTAAAGCCTTTGCGAGCAAACACACGGAATGCCCCAGCCATGTGATTGAGTATCCATGCGCGTTCCTTATCGTGCGATGAAAAGAGGGGTATGCCGGGCAGGCAAACGCCCTGCGATATAGCTTGCAACGGTGTTTTTTCTTTGGACGCATCTTCATTTCGTGGCACGAGCTGCTTGATTTGAGACGTCGAAGGAGGCTGGACGGCAACGGCTGAAGGGGCCATCGTGGGCAGAGTGTGACTACGATAATTGATTGTGTAAGCAGTTAGATCATGTATGATACAGATTAAGCGAGGGCGTCGATGTTGAGACTTTTAAGTGCCTTTCTATGCCTTTAGTACTAATGACATGTCAAGTTTGCCGATAGGGCGTGGTGGTGAACCGACGGAATCCAATATTGCTGATAGCGATTGCAATTGCGGGGTGATGTCCTAAGCGCGCCAGTCGCCAGCAATGTGGGGCAAATGCTGACACTTCATATCGGTCCACTTCGTCATACTTCAGTAACATTGACCGCTGAGATATAGCACCCAAAAAATTGTCAAGTACACGGTAAAGGCGCATATGGTGGAAGAGAAAACAAAGTTGTAATTAGTTTTATTCTGACACCCGCATCTACATTGCTGGTGTGCTAGCTCAGACCGTTCCAGGTCAACTACTGATGGTTGGGAACGTGTGCGGAGAGATGGGCAGCATGTTGTAGGATGAGAGACTAGGACGACCGTGATCTGGCATCGGTACTCTGACGACGTTGGTTCCGCTGTAGTGAGACTGCAAGGTTGCATTGTTAGGATGGACAGATCGTGAGTTAGAAAAGAAGACCTACACTCGTTGAGCAGCAAGGACAAATTGTGTGGGTCGGAAGCAAATATTATCGTCCAAATCCGTAGGAAGCTGTGAGGCCAAAATATCTACGGCAGGGTCGTGTCAGTCCGTGTCGCTTTACCGACGGGATGCAAGCTTAAGGTACCGATCCACGGAAACAAGATGGGTGGCTTACTAAAAGGGATCACAAGACCAAAGAAACCGCTCCTAGTCTGTGGTGTATCGAGATGTCAGGCTATGGAATGGCATGTTGTTGAGAAGCTGTTGACCCGAGATTCACATGTTCAATGTCCAAACACTGGACTTGTCCCGCTCTTGCTTGCTTGGTGGTCTGGGCCGTAGCGCAAACTAAACAACATACTTACCTTGTATTGCTATCGAGGGCTGGGCCAAGGCGCAGTCTTAGCAACCATACTCACCCTGGATCATATGTCTTCACGATTGCAGAGCACAGCTTTGAGCACAGAGTAACAAAATATGGACGTACCTCGTACAGAGCGTTCTGGAAGAACGAGTATCGATCTGTATCACCTCCAGCCTCGAGAGCGTTTCCGGCAGCTCTTTGAGTACACTGATCGTCGCCGAGTGGTGTGGTGGCTCCGTATGGGTAGCTGTTTGCACAGCGGCAAATGTTGCTGTTCTGGATGGCAAAAAACTTGAATGGTCCACCACTCTGGAGAGGATCGTTGCAGTATGTCAAGCAGGTCTCTTGCGTCAATGCTGGGTCCGTGAACCCTGCGTCTTGGAACAGAGGGCTACCATCGTCACGAGTTGCGACGGTACATCCGTAATATGTTCCGCCAACAGGGTCAGTAGTGGCAGGACCACCGGCTGGGGGGTTAACCACTGGTGGTGTGACTGGTGGTGTAACTGGTGGTGTGACTGGTGCGGGACCGTTCAAGAAGATACTCTCGTATGTGTCGGAACCACCTCGTTGTAGCGGGGCGCCAGAGTTGGTGAAGGTACACTGATCATCGTCCGAGGCGCCGGTATTGTTGAGCTCGTCTCCACAATAGCAGTCTCGACCATATGCGATACCAAAGTAAACGTAGGTCCTCCCTGCCTGGTTGGCACCACCGACACTGCAGAATGTCTGACACACCTCATCGGACATGTTGTCTTGGTTAAAGAGAACATCCCCGTTGAGGACACGATCGGCTAGCTCGGGGCCACCTTGAGGAACACATCCCTGGTATGGACGGGTGATGGGGTTGTCTGTTGTCTGTAATGGTATCTTTTTGACAGTCAGCAGCTGCCCTGGGCAGTAGGTTAGACTGTCTCATGTGTTCAAAGCTGTGTTCTGCAATCATAAAGCGCGAGAGAAACAGAAAATAAAGAAAAACAAGAAAATGATAGAGGGACGCCATCGTGTGTGGGACGCCATCGTGTGTGAATCATCATCTGTTGCAGCTTGCAAAGACACGTACGCACGACACGATCGTAAAGTTGAAAAAAAGGCTGGAATCCCATCCCGTAAAGAGTGGTAGAGAGACAGCTGTGTGTCAGAAACATGTGGGTGAGGCTTCAATTAATACACTGCGGTCGAAGTTTAGCACACTAGGGCTCACATATCGATCACTTGTGTGACTTGTGAGAGAAACCAATCTCTGTGCATACCTATGAGCTTCCTTGCACGAGAGAGATGACGAATGTAACCAAGAATGTGTTCTTCCACGACGTATGATCGTAAGCGGGGCAACATTCACTGGACTAGTCCTTCCATTCTTTATGAAAGTTTATGGATTGTGGGTAAATGAGGTGCTTGATAGTTCCATTCGACTTTGCCCCATGGAGTATGGCCATTTTTCAGAGCTCTAAACGTTTAGTGCTTTCTACCCCCACCTCCACCTTTACCTCTTAGTTAACTTCCGCCCTCTCTGTTACGTAGCAGAGTTTTACACGGGTAGGTAGACTTTAGCTGAATTTTACAAACTTAGCATACTTAAGGCTATAGTATAGCTTTCTAGTGGGGAAAAGGATACCTTTCATATCCTTTAAATTAAAGTAAAAGAGTATTCTATAGGTAGCAAGAACACTGAAGTTGTGGATAGAAGTAAAAGGTCTTAGCTTTGTATTTTACTAGTCGCGTTTAGTGCTCTAAGCACTAGACCGTGCCTGTTCAATGTTCTGAAAACTGACTGAACTCCATAGGGGCAGCTAGTTCGCGACAGAATAGTGCTCTTCCATTCCCATTGTACCTGTTCCGACCTGCTGATGGAAGAGCCATTGGTCGTCCAATGTTGGACGTAACAAGAATACATTCCTATGTAGCTCTGCGGCAGTGTAACCGTACTACCCTCGCGCGGGTGGCCTTGTCGAGAACAACTATGCTGCAGCCTGGTTGCCATTCGGAGGTGAGTCCGGTATCAGGCGAGCACTTTTCGCTTCGACTACTGACAAATTACACTGTAACAAATTGTGCACTAATCTTCTAAAAGACTTCAAACTTGAGAACATTCTAGAGAGAAATCCGCTCTCATAGTTCTATCACTCCTCGTAGGACGTTGCCTCCGCAAGCCTTGGTTTGACATAGACAACAAAGTTCATGTGTTGACCACAAGCTGGATTATTAAGTACAGCCATTTGCGTCCGTGTTCTTCTTCATAGCA
This sequence comes from Ascochyta viciae-villosae, assembly GCA_004335205.1. Classification (NCBI taxonomy): domain Eukaryota; kingdom Fungi; phylum Ascomycota; class Dothideomycetes; order Pleosporales; family Didymellaceae; genus Ascochyta; species Ascochyta viciae-villosae. The sequence continues at coordinate 30,356 of SATZ01000112.1, forward strand.
AGCATTTAACGCTTGATACAACGGAGAAAACCAAACAAAGATTGAACATAGATTGTAGAACACAGCTCAGAACACGTGTACTGGAAAACTCACTCACCAGTGGTACCGGTACTGCTGGAACGGGTACCGGTAATAGTGCATTCAAGCCAAGTCCAGGCGCTAGATCTGCCTGTCTAATTAGTAATTCATAGTTTCCTCTACTCACCGGCTTTCCTTCTGTTGCCGCGGTTGAAAGGAGAGTAACAGCTGCGACGATACATTGAAGCGTCCACCCCATGTTTAGCGGGAGTGAGCGCTAGAAACTTAGAAATAACGATTTTTTTTTCTTGTATTCTCTTTCTTTCTTGGAATGTGCAATCTGATACTTGTGATGATGAGATTGAATGAGTTAGCGTGATAAAAGGAGGGTGTGACTTCGGTCTCGTGAAAGGGGCGAAGTTCAGAAGACGGGGGTGGATGCGTTCATGGTTATAGCAATGTAGTCTTTGTGTGGAGGCAAGGGAGTCCGTAGCTCCGCTCATTCTTCAAATTTGCCATCCACTATTCCCACATGATTGGGAATGTGGCGTTGATTAGTTAAGGTTTTACAGTCCCAACCCGCCTGCATATCATTCACGTCATTCCGCCCTCCACTGGAAGTCCGAAGCTTGAACTGTCGATATCGCTGAAGCTACATCAAAATTAAGGAGGCTAAATGGATCCGTTCAATACAATTTTTCGGGGTCAATGGTCAGCTTCGTTGGCGGGCAGTTGTGTTCATCGTGCACAATCACCTGATACTTCAAGAGATCTGCACGCTCCATCGTCAGATATATTTCCAGTCCCTTTGATCTCTTCAGCGGGGATGTATTCTTAGCTTTGGCGTCCAACCGATATTTCCTGTCTTTAGGATTGAGTCGCGAGCCTGTTGGCAATTGAACTGCTGTGCGGCGTTGCCCGTTCCATTTGGATCTATCGTCGCATTGATGCAAGCGTCATACCAAAAGAAGCACATCTGCGCAGGCACCGTCTGTTGGTAAGAAGACATACTACTCGAGATATCGGTGCCGTTACTGCAATTACACCCTTGATCGAGAGTGGACTGAATGATGGTTAAAAAGAAGTTGCGGGTTAAGATCAGTCAGCGTACGGTATCGCATGTGTTTCCGTTGTTGGCAGTAGAGCACTGCCCGCCGCAGAGCTCGACACACGTGTTTTGTTGCATATTGCACCATGCTTCCCGCTCTGCACGAGGGACGTTATTGACCGGAACGGCACAGCAGGGAATGATTATATCCGACTGTCCTTGCAAGCTTTGACATAATGAGAATAACACAAATACCAACCTGCGGAAGAACTCCATTGGAAGGCTGGATCGCCTGAAATCAGAGTGTGAGATTTTCCAGAAGGGACACAACTGAAGATAAACGAACGCGAGAGAGGAAAAGCGCCATCATCCGTGTCCCAATGCTAGAGATGAAGAATAATTTCGGACCTCAAAACCCCTTGGTTGGGCCTTGATGTCACGGTATTCAAGTTCCGGTATTTCAATTAGGGGGGTGTCCTAGTCAGATATGAAGTGCGCGATACGATGTGTTAGCCAAGTTTGAACAGTGTTAATTACACCTAACCTAGTAGAGTAACTAATATTCTAAATTAACTGCGCTAAGCCTAGCTTTATATCTTGTACTAATTTAAATTTTTATATTAGAAGTACTACACCTTCTTACTAGCTATTTAAAATTTATTATATAGAATAGAGCCTATAGTCTATATACTAGTTACTTAGATGTTTAGTACTTAAAAATAAGCAACTCTATAACTACCTATAAGCTTAATCTAGTAAGATTATATAATCTCTAATTTTTCTTTATATATAAGTAGGCTTTACGTATGTAAAGTAGATAAAGACTAATTAAATACAATTAATTAACTAAGTTACCTTCTACTACTATGTTATTAAATTTTAAGTAACTTAACTTAGAATTAAAAACAATAGAAATAAACCTAGATATCTAAAGATTCTTACTAACTTTAAATTTAAGCATTCCTGCCCTTAGTAAGCTACTAGACGCTAGCTAAACATAGTTTGTTTTATTACTTTAGGAACCCTGTATAAAGATTAAATACTTACGTTAAGTATAATACCTACTAGTCTAATAGCTTCTAATAGCTTTTAGTATAGTTAGATGTTTATATCTTATATTAAATCTAATTAGAAAAAAAACTTTCTATTAAATAGAAGTGTGTATAAGTAAGAAAAACAATTATTACTAATATCTTAGTATAGAACTAACCTTAAAAAGCCTAGATTTATAAATAATTAAGTTAATTAATATAAGAGTCTATATAAGAAGCTAACTTCTAAGGGAATTTGCTATTAAAATACAAGATAGATTTAATAGAGAACAATATCTAGAGTAGAGGTTATAGAGTTTTTATAACCTTATTTTAAATATATTAGCTTTATAGCAGGGCTCTAGTCTATACTAGAGAGTGTAAGCTAGAGTAGTGCTAAAGTAGTGTACGCTAAGAAGCTAGCACCTAGGCCTAGCCTATTATAGTACTTCTTTACCTATTCTTTATTTATTAACACACGCATTAGTTAAAATAATTTTATTACCTACTCTCTACTTTCTATATTCTTTGTTATACTATATTCTAAGTCTGCACGCCTTCCTCTTACAACTCTACTACTATCTAATTATCTAGCTAACCTTGCCCTACTTAACTATAGTGCCTCTTAAGTCTCTAACTACTTTATATTCCTTCTCTAAGAAGGTGTAAAGTAAGTAGGTAAGTTACTCTATTCTTACCTGTAGTCTGCCTATTCTACTAACTCTTTTATCTTACCTAGGCCTATAGCAGTATTTCTACAGGTTCTACCTTCTCTACAACTTACTTAGCTAAGAAGGTAAAGCTTATAGTAGAAGATATTATTCTTAATAATAATAAAATTAAGAATGCCTTTAATAATCCTCTAACTAATAAGTAGGCTAAGGCTTAGAGTAAGTAGTCTCTGTATACTTAATACACTAGTAGCTTTAAAGACTTTAAAGTCTGTATTAACTATATACTAGCTAGGCAGTTTTATACCTTTACTACTAGTAGCTGCTCTACTAGCTACGCTAACTATATTCTTACCTATGCTTACTGCTATAAGGTAAGTTTCTACTTCTTATCTCTTAGTATTCTCTTTTTTAGCTAATTATCTGCTAGGCTCTGTATAAAACCTAGAAGACTTTAAATAAGTACTATATATTCTTATAGTTTAGTAAGAGTAACTTTATAAGGCTTCTAAGAGTTATTAAGCCTATTTAGGCAGACTTTAAGAAGTATATAAACTTTCTATATTATACTAACCTTATATTATAACTTAATACCTACTTAGCTGCTACTATTTATAAGACTAAGTAGTCTAAGTATAAAGCTAAAGTTAATAAGGTTAAAGCCTATCTCTCTACTACTATAGTCTTTATAGATTATACTACTGTTACTGCTAAAGAGATAGTAGTATAGGTTAAAACTCTAGTAAGTTATTTTCCTTTTTCCTTACCCGCTTTTAGAGTATTTACTAATTTCTTATCTAATATAGCTTGCTATTAACTTGATACTACTTACACACTTTATTTATTTTAGGCTAACTTAAGTTCTACACGCAATTTAAGCTCCTTCTTATTTTTAGATATAAGAACTTTACCTAAATACTTATTAAGAATATTACTAACGCTGCTAGAGGTAACAAAGACAATAGTAGTAGCAAGAATTCTGCTAAGAGTAGTGCTTAGGTCTTCTCTTATCTATAGCATTTAGGATTTCCTAGCTAGATAATACCTAGGGTTATAGCTTTTCTCCTTTATAATAATATAGCCTCTATTTAGAGTAGTCTATCTCTTAGAATAGGCTTATACAACAAATAATCTTCTTAATAAACTAGTGTCTCTTCTTTTTACTTATGTATATCTTCTCTTTCTAATCTTCTTCTTTCTCTCTTACTAAGAGTAAAAGAGCTAGTTATACTCCTCTAGGGACTCTAACTAGAATTATAAGAGTAAGTTTCTATTTTTATCTCTTTTATTCCTTATTATAGACAACTTTTTATCTAAGGCCTCTAAGTTCTTATAAACATGTTTCTTTTTCTATATCTTACTGTTACAACGTTACTAAACGCTAGATCTACCTACTAGAAGCTTAGCTTACCTAGACCTACTCTATCTAAGGTTAGGCTAACTTACTAATAGATTTAAATGTCTCCTTGCTTATGCTATATATATAACAGGCTAATTGCCTATATTAGGTATAACAAGTAATTAGCTAATAGGAGCACAGAACACTTAATAAGTATATAAATAGTAACCTAAGTAAACACCTACATATAAATTAATAATCTATCTCCTACTTATTTTTAAACTAGTTATCTAAACAACAGTTATAAGCCTAGCTCTTTAAGACTAGGACAATTTCTCTCTATATACTTAGCTAGGATATACTGCTTAGTAACTACTCCTCTTAATATCTTTATAATTCTAATTAATCTATGTAATATCTAACGCCCTAATTTTAAAAGGAGCTTATACGCTTACTAACTAATTCTAATAGCTAGGATAGTATATCTAACTCAAATTCTATGCTATAAGCAAGAGAATATAGAAGCAAATTAATCTATTAGCTAGAGACGTAATACTAATACACAAATCTAAGCCCTAGCAGCTAGAGCTACCTAGCTCTATAACCTTAGATAATGCTTACCTATATAAGATACAGATTGCAGAGTATAGAGCTAAATTAAGCAACTAAGCCTCTTAGTCTGCGCGCTTATAGAACCTATAGACCTAGGTTAACTCTATAGTAGACTTAGTAATTATAACTCTAGCTATAATAACGCTTGTTAAAAAGAAGAAGTTAACTCTCTAAGCTTTAATTAAGGTGCTAAAGAAAGAGCTAGCTCTATCTAATACTAGTAAGAAGAACTTAGTACGCGTATAGTACTAAGCTTATCTCTAAAAGGCTAGGCAGAGTTAGCAGAATCTTAAGATATAGTACTAAGTGTAGAACATCCTATATAGCAAGGCTAAAGCTCTTAAGATTACTAACGTAGAAGGTAAGCTTATAGTATATAACTTTTTAAACTTGTTAATAAAGATTACACTAGACTAGTTAAGAGCTATATATTAGTCTATTATCTAGAGCTTAGTACTAGGTAAAACAACGCTTACTCTAGATAAAGTTAGTAGAGTGTATTTAGGTCTCCTTTAGGAGTCCTCTATTTAAGCTCTCTATAGCTTAGGTAGGGTGTTTGCTACTATAGGTTAACTAGCTTAGATATAGTTATTATTAAACAACTAATCTAATAGAGAGAAGATTAACTGCCTATATAGATAATTGTATTTTTAAAGCTAATTAACTGTAACCTGTTAGAAGGAGCTCTTACAGGAAAACTATTTACTTCTAGTAATAAAGTTAAGAAAGAGATTCTAAAACGCCTTAACAAACCTAAGTACAAGGACTAGAAGAATAAGGTTATTAAGAAGAGATTAATAAAGGATAGTAACTTTGTAACAAGTAGTAACAACTACCCTAGGTTAATTGCAGCAGCACTAATAGATTCTAACTTAATAAGATCTTAATCTATAGAGTATAGGATCTACTTAACTATAGATTTTAACGCTTATCCCCTATTAGACAGCACTATCCTAGACAATAGAGCAGCTCTCTACTTAGTTAACAAGCTTAAGCTTATTAACCCTACTACTTTCTAGAAGGCTAAGAAGCTTACTTGTATAGAGGCTGGTACCTAATCCTTCTTAATCTTAGGCACTAGCACTAGAGTAATTAAGAAAGCTCTAAATAGAACAAGTAGAGAATGTATAGAAGATCTAATCCTCTAAAACGTTGCTATAGTAGAGGGATTTTACGTTAATATAGTGTTAGAAGCTTAATTAAAGAAGGCAGGTATATAGTACTTAGGATTAGATTAAATACTTTGTATTAGCTTACTATAGAAGAGCGTTGTACTAGGTACTCTAACGCACTATTATAACCTTACTTTTATAGAATACAAGCTACTGTTAATCTATTTAGCTGTAATAAGCGTAACTCTATCTACTTAGAAACTTAGATTATAGACTATATACTCTAGATCTAATAACAAGGATCTATAGCACGCCTAAGCAGAGTATCTAGAACCTATAGTGCTCTAGGCACTTATAAAAAACGCTTAAAACATAAGAATTAGTAGAACCTTATATTAGCAGTGCAAGTACTATGCTATAACTTATACTAGCTAAGTTATATCTAAGAGGCTAAAGAAGTTATCTTTCTAGCTATACTAGTAGATTGCGTAAGATCTCTTTAATATGCCTAAGAGTTGTCTAAGAGAGGTATAGATATTACTAATTAAAGATAAGTATAGTAGGAAGATCTATACCTACCTAATCTATACTAAGTTATTAGATAAGATTATAAGAGTATTTAAGAAGTTTATAAGCGTTCTTTATACATATTATAAGCTCTGTATATCTATAATTCTCTAAGACAATAACGTTGCTACACTACTTTAGCGTAGCTAATAATAATTTAGTATATAAGCAGAGGATTATAGTATAGAGATCTAGAGCACTTTAACTTATATATATAAGCTAAATAAAGGTGTAGAAAGAGCTAGGTAGGAGATTATTACCAAGTTAATTAAGATAAGGAGCAGGGCTAACCTACTAGCAAAGCTCTAGCTAGAGGTAGTAGCAGTAGCTACGTAGTTATACAATATAAGCCTATCTTATAGCTACAGGATAATTGCTCCTAATACAGTATTAGATAATTAGTTTAGGCAGTACTTTAAGTACTATTAACTAGAGCAGATCTATTACTACTTAGCAGATCTCTAGCTAGGTTAGAGTAGAATTTACGCTTATAGATGCTAAGTATATCCCCTAAACAGAGAATAAGTAGCTAGGTATAATAAGTAAGGCATTAAAGTAACCCTAAGAGGCTATATTAGATATCTAGTAGGATACAGAGCATCTAATATATACAGAATATAGATCTTTAAGCTTAATTAGGTTATAACTATATATAATATTACTTTTAATAAGATTATAGCTACTATTAGTTTTAGTTAAGTAACTGTATATCTATTATAGAGTCTATAGAGAACTTCTTCTAGACCCTATTAAGTATAGAGAGAGGTTTAAGAAGTTCTTACTTTAGTTTTCTTTATAGCTTTATCTTTTTATAGATAACATAGTTCTTTACGTACTAGTATAGAGCAGTTAATATTCCTAGCTAGAAGTAGGATTAAAAGAGAATTATGTACATGTTTCTTTATTCTAGATAGCCTATAATTAGTAAATAATAGGCATTATTAATAATCCTAGTTCTAAGAGTATTAGAGTTTAGAAACTATACTCTTCTATAGTAATATAGTTAGTTTCTATTATCTATAGAGTACTTAGAGAGAGAAACTTTAAAGTTAAGCTATATAGAGAACTTTAAGGCTTTAAAAGAGATAGATAACTTTATAAGTTAATAAGTCTTATTATTCTTAGCAGCTATAAGGAGCTAACCTCTAAGGGAATTTACTAGTAAAATATAAGATAGATTTAATAGAGAATAACCTCTAGAGCAGAGGTTACAGATTTTTTATAACCTTATTTTAGATATATTAGCTCTATAGCAGGGCTCTAGTCTATACTAGAAAGTGTAAGCTAGAGTAGTGCTAAGGCAGTATACACTAAAGAGCTAGCACCTAGGCCTAGCCTATTATAGTCTAACTCTATCTAGCTTAGAGAGAAGCTAAAGAGGCTTAAGCTAGCTTTTTATATAGCTTAGTCTTCTAAGCTAGTATATAAATTATCTATCTAGATTCTAAATAACTAGTTAATCTAGTTGTTTTGTATCTGCTTTTTAGCAAAATAGCTAAGAGATATATATCTTTTACTAGGCTCTACCTAGACTGTTATAATTAAGTTAAGTAGTAAAACTAAACTTAACTTATTTAATTGTTATATGTATTAAACTTAACTTACTTAATTAGTTATCTAAAATAGTAACTTATAACTTAATTAACTTACTTAATATTAAAGTCTAGGCATGTAAGTTACAAGTATAATACAGGTTATGTTTATTAACTATCTTAGTAAGCCTGTTGCTTACTTAGTAACTTAAGTAAGAGGTTCTTAGTTTAATCTCTTCTAGAGGCGCTCTCTCTTTTTGCTCTTTTAACTCGCTTATTAGCAAAGCCCTACTACCCTTAGAAGTAACAAGCATGTTAAGTTTATTAAGTTTTTTAGCCCCTACATACCTATTTGCTTGCAAATTTAGGCAGAGTAACTTAAATTGATTAATTTGTAAATTTGCAATCAAGTTAATTAAGTTAATTAAGTCGACTTGCTTGTTGACAACTGTGATGATGCCTGATCCGATTGGCCACTCATTGCGTGCCTTACGGCAAGACGAAACTTTTTCAGTCTCTACCACGCCCTACATAAGGCTCTGTAATTAGATACAGGGCAAATTCAAGTCAGTCTAATGGCATCCATGACGATTGTAGGGTTCCTTTAAAACGTCATACGACGACACGTTTAAACATGGGAATTAGACATTACTGAGCAAGTTTTAAAGATATACCTCAATGCTGTTGCGATGATCACACTGCCTTAAACTCATATCCATGGTACTTCAGAGTTCTTCTGCCTTCACTAAAATATAAATCAGGTTGTCTAAAGTCAAACCGCGCAGTCAGCCTCTAATCCTCCTAGCACAAGCACGACCGATTTGCGTACCAAATACCACCGCTCCTTCTCTGTTCGCTTCATCATCCCTTGATTCCCAAAGCCTAGACGTACTTGACAGTGACCTGCGAGCCGCCGTTGATAGTAACGTCAGTGTAGACAGTGCTGCCCTGCTTAAGATCAACGATAATAGCGCTGCTGAGACCGTCTGTTCCACCAGTACTGAGGGCAGCACTGGCCTGGCTGAAGACAACAGTACCAAAGTTGCTGAGAGCAACCAGGCTGCCGTTTGACTCGAAATCTTCAACAATCCACTCAGCGTTCTGGCGGCACAATACAGAGCCGCTGGGTGCGCTGAGAGTCTGGCTGACACTCTTGCCAGTGCTGACGTTGGTCAACTTGATGGTACCCTTGGTGGTCGAGGTAGCTGTAATATCGACCTGAATAACATTGCCAGCGCTAACGGCAAAGTTGGTAAAGTCGTAGGCGTAATCGGGGTACCACTCATACCAGGCTTCGTAGGACACTGCGCCAGAGCTGGTCACAGTGAAGTCAATACCTGCCTGGAGGAGACCACTGGCGCAAGAGTCACCATCAATGCCTACCCAGGCAGAAGATGACTCAGTACCGGCAGAGCCCACGTGCTTGGGGGTCGGGACGGTGAAACGGCCAGTGGCGGATGTGAAGTAACCAGAAGATGGTTGTTCGAGGACGGCGCCAGACCAATTGGACGAGTATTCGACATGAGCAGTGCTGTTTTCAAGGCCCTCGACGAATTTTGAGTTTTCCTTCAAGTTGCTGCCAATCTTCACAAGTGGCTGGGTCCTGTGGCGGCGAGTGCCATCGGCACGAGACTGAACGCGTTGGGCGAGCGTAGAGGGACGGGCCAAAGCGGAACCAGCAATCGCGGCGATTACAAAAGCGATGGAAAACTTCATGTTGTTTGATGGTAAGAACTTGATGGTCTTGAGTAAAAATCGAAGGAAGTGGAGTAGATTTTGAACGGTTGCGTTGCCTGAAGTGCAAAACACTTAACGCAGATTCCTCTACCCTTTATACCTCGCACTCTCAAGTTTTCTGCGACATATGTTTTCACCCCACCAATGCATGTGATGGCGCAATGGCTCGGAGTCGATCCTTAGTGATACCTTCCTAATCTCTACTGATCAATGCACTCCTACCGAGCTGAAGTTGATACACTGCGTAGTCCAAAGCACGGCGCATTAGATCAGTTGGGCAAAGTCTCATAGACTTGATGGTTTGATTGGCTGCAGCCTTGCTTTTTGATAGTGGTCGTCCACACTGAATCGTATGCAAGGCCAAACGGCGATGCAGCAGTGGGCTCAGACCTTACATGGGTCATCAGGACCTCATGTCAGAAGACTTCAAGTTTACGCCGATTTAAATGAAATGACTCAAGTCTATTGGCTGTTTTCGGATGAGGTAGTAGTGCCTTCCTTTTCGGGGAGCTAGCCGGATTTTAAACTTCAAATTCCTTCGACAGCTGCACCACTGTCACAATGGGAGCATGTCAATAGTTGTTCAACGTTGCCATGCTACTGACTCGGTTTCTTATCTGTCCAACTTATGATTACGGTGATATAAACACACTTTGTCTGTATCAGAGAAAGACAACTCGATGCGTACAACACACCTTGACATCCAGCAAGAGCCCAAGATGTCAGGCGGTGATATTGAACAGAATCCGTGGGTCACTGATGGGGGCATGATAGGCATGCAAGCATATTAACTGCATGAGAAGCTTGTCGTTGCTTATCAGACAGCCGACACTTGGCAAGGATGTATGTGGTCCTACTAGTACCAAATAGGCAGTTCACGATACAGCACGCCAATTCTAGTTCAGATAACGTACACTTGAGCCCGTATTTTGGTGCAAAGCTATATTAATTTCCGTGTGGTGCCATGCTCGGCAGGTGCCAAGGTTGCTTGTGTGAGCTTGTCTTCCGTACGTGCAGCAACTGGTAGCTGTTTGCTCCAGGGAGTCTTGTTTCTGTCATGCAGAGGTCTTTGTTCGCTTGCGTCTAGGCCCTGGGGCATTTCTGGATACACGATTAAGATGATTTGATGGGTTTTCGTCCACTTCAAGCGCCCAGCGCAGGCCTTCCCCTTTTACTGCCCTTGGGAACGTACAGCTGAAGAGAACCCAATTTTAAACACAAATGAAAAACAGGGAATAGAGCAGGACTCAAGGGAACTTGCTTTGAAAGTATTTTCCCAATTGTGACCGCCTTGGCGAACTCAATTGCTATAATACGTTCCATTCGGCCAGGTGCACTGCCAATAGATGGCGCAATACGGCAATCCCAGCGCACTTGTTTCGGGCTCAGGGCCTGCATCATTCAGCAATAATGCTGCAATAACGTGCGACGGTAGTATGATCGTCATATTGCACATCGCCGTCCCATCGTTAGTGTGCGTCCACATATCACAGGCGTTGTAGAGGCGGCCCGATCGGATGGCCCAGCTCTCAGTCAGGTTGAAGAACATATCTTGGGGGGTATCATGGGTGTTGAGCAACATGAAGATAACGCCGTAACTGCTATTACCAGACCAGTACTGTGCGGAACGCGTGGCGTTGGAGACAAAGTCTGGTTGGCTGTTGCCCCAGCGGAACGGTGCAACGGATTCTCCAACGTTGGGGTCTTGGTTGATCTTGATGATGTCGGGGTTTTTGAGGATTTCTCGAGCTTCTGCAGTCGCATTGGATATAATTTTCGAGACGAAGAGCGGGCTTTTGAGCAGTACCCCGGCTGTGAAGGGGCTCTTCGCTTCATCGGTGGTGAGGTTACCGACAGGATCGCCCTGGCCTGTGTTTCCTATCTCGAGCATATCCATATCGTTATGGCCGTAGAAGCCAGTTGCCCAATACTGGAAGCTGCCGTCAACGATGATGGCAGCGAGCGAGCTCCACCACGGCTTAATGTTGCCGTTATTGCGTCAGCTGTGACTGAGCCGCTTGCCCCAGATCCATGGTTGCTGCCAACCCCATTCGCAGATGGAAAGCCAGAATGGCTCCTCGCCCTTCTCTGCTGCTCGCTTTGCAATCGCTCCGGCCATGCGTGCGTAAAGACCATATACGTTCACTCGCGCTTTGCTGTCAAATGGTATGTAGCAATTATCGTACTTGAGGTAGTCGACACTTCAAGCGCTGAAGGTTTTGAGATCTTCCTCCTCATGCCCATGAGACCCGGAATACCCAGCGCAAGTCTTGTAGCCAGCATCAGAGTAGGTAGACGTGGAAATACCTAGTTGCTCGAGTTTGTTTGTAAAGCTTCGCAAACCAGAAGGAAATCTCTGAGGATCTGTGTGTGTGGTCAGTGTTAAGTTGGAACATATGGGATTTAGCTACCCACCTTCACATAGCTTTCCGTCATTGCCTCGCCTTTTCTGGGTAAAGCAGTCGTCAAAAATGATCGAATTATATTCTGCTTCAACAAGGCCTTGATCTACCAGAAGATGTGCCCTCACCAGGACTTTTTCCTCGTTATAGTTTTAACCAAAGGCATTGAACGCTAGACGGAACATAGATCAGCATATAAGCCAGGAAGAGTCGAATCATGGACCTTACTGTTATACCCCATTTTGGGTAACTTTCCAACCCCCTTGTTCAATGCTATCGCACCAGCGACCAGCAGGCTAAGTGCTGCGGAACGCATCTTGGATACCCGGTGCGAGGACTGACTCTCAACGCTGGCAGGATAGGGCTTGTTCGATCAAGCCGATCTGCATGCAGGGCAACCAAAGATTTATATGTCCTTCTACGCAAGAGCGACGTTGCGGGGAGTGACGAGAGCTCCAACGGCTCGCTGCTCTTGTTGGATCTGCCAAGACCACGGGAAAGGCCCTACTTTCTAGATTAGGGCTCCTCCGTGTCGAAAGAGGCACCTTTGTTGTTTTCCAACGAGCCGTTGATTCGTGGAAGACCGATCGACCCCGCAATTGCTAGGTTTCCTATCACACCAGCGGTAAGCGTATCTGTCGCGGTAAATACCGCCTGGAATCGCGCACACAAAATCAGTAATCCAGATCAGATAATCACTAATCCAAGCGGTATTTACCGCGACAGTATCTGACGGTTGTCCGCAAATCTGCATTGTGAGCGGTTCATCCGGGAGCACAACCGCCTTGGCTGACATGGACCTGACGCAGCCGCAGCCTATCTGCTACATGTACTTGAATCGATTCTGTGGCTCCTAGTCTGAATCTACATCTAGTTCTCCAATGATGTCTAGCTCTAGGTTTTGCTCCTTGCAGATGCTCTTTACCTCCTTCAGCACTTTGTCATTGCCCTCGACGACAATCATCTTTTTTAATGTTCGTGCGACGATTTTCTTATTCTGGAGCATGCTTAACAGCAAGTCTGTTACTTCTTCATCCCTACCTAGCTCGTTGAAGAACTCGAGGATCTCAAGCTCCGGAGGAAGGCCGACCGAATGAAGTCGAGCCTTCTTGGACGATTTGCCAAAGAGTTGATAGTCCCAGTTCATGCGTAGCTCTCTGAGTGACTCAAACTCTCTGAGTCGTAAGGTTTTGCGACAGCCTAATGTGGGGAAATCAATAGTGATGGTTTTTAACGAGTGTGCTTGTGAGCTAAGCGCGATGATGTAGTCGCTGAAGCTATCGGAGCTTTCTTCCAACTCGGGCTCTGGTTCTTCAAGTTGTGTCATGACAAATTCTTCCAGGCCTACGGGGAACTCGAGCACATCAGACAATGTATCGTCGTTGATGTCGCATTCGATCAGGTGCAATTTCTTCAAAGAGGTTTCATGAGGACGCTCCAACGAGTCGAACCCTCGGTCGTCTAGCTTTGCCCTTCTGACGGTAAGATTTTCAAGTTCGGGATGAGCGAAGATGTGAATGTTCTCGCGTAGGTCCCAGTACTGGTCGTCGGCGCATTGGTAAAAGAGTGTACACGTCTTGAGGCAGGCTAGATCGAACGGACCATTGAAGAGACATCCTATGCCATGGAGCAGCTTGTCCGGAAGAGAAATGTCCAGTTTCATCAGATTTGACATCCTTGACAACGAGTGCGACGGGTCGTAGTGGTTGCGCAACGGGGCATCAAGAGCCAGCTGTGCTAGCTCTGATGACGGGTACGCTAACTTCACTTCATAGATGGCCGAGCCGCGTCGCGGTCGGCGCCCAAGTGACTCGCTGAAGGTGAGATGCAGTTCTGGTGTTTCGAACAAGACGCTCTTGTACAGCACAGCATCACCGAGGCGATGATAGCGCTTGTTCAGCCGCGACACGTTGCACAAATCGCGTTTCGACATGCGGCCCAGCGTCTCAAAGAGCTGGAGTAGAAGCTCATCTGGCAGACTGTCGAGGTGGTCGCGCGCAGTGTCTGTGCTGTCGGCGACTCCTTCTATGTCGATGTCGATAGACATGTTGCGCGATAGTCTAGGCTAGCAGCAGTGACGTGGAAAAGTGGCCCTTGTTTGGCGAAACGCGGGGAACCAGATGTGGGGAAGACGCAAGGCTGCAAGTCGGTGTGTTGGGAAAGATTTTAAAGTCAGGATGAGCCTGCAGGCATAGCGATATGGAGCGCGATTTCTCAACCCCTCTGTGGCAAGACAGGTACAGCTGGAGCGTATGGAACGTGACGTCGGGTCGCAGGTGGCGTGAACAGCAAAATTGGCGCGATCGGTCGCTTCTTCCTGATTGGGCCGCGTGCTGCCTTAGCCTCTTCTTATACATTGCGAGAAAAGCTGCCAATTCTCTAAATCTGATCAACTAATCAATTGAGCATTATCTCACAATCACTAATGAGAAGAAAGCCCAGAACGAATGGCTGACCCATTTTCCTGCTGTGCTTAGCCTTTTCGAAGGACTCTGTCCTCACAAGTACGGATATAAAGCCTAGGGCCAGATCCTAAATTGGCAGATTTGGAGCCTCTTAAAGGAGCCCGCACGGTGTCCATGGAAGGAGAACAATACCCATTCAGCAATTCCCAACCACAGCTCGAATAATCGTCAAACCTTGTCCTGCAACTATTAAGGTCGCTCTTATAGCTTTTAGCAAGCCTATTCAGAGAAAACAAAATTCGGGTGCCGCCTGTGGCACGACGCTCTTTGCGTCGATAGTATCACTCGCACGTAGAACAGTCGTTCTCACAACTGTTCACTCACACGGCAAGCCTAACCACTTCAGCAGCTACCATTGTGGAGAGAAGGTAAGTCTGCGTATCCTCGACCAATGCTAGATGTTTTGGAGGACCCAAATTGAATCGCCAACCTTTCAGAGCTTATAACCATGAGCTCCAGCACCCGCCTTGTTCTCCACGAGACTTGTATCTCCGTCTTCCTCGACTTTTTCGTCCCTTGCCTTTCCTTCTACATCACCAACATGAAAAACCAAGTGTGGATCTACAAATGCCAGATCGTCATCAGTCTCAGCTCTGAACACCGTGACATGGGTTATCGTCTTGTGTCCTAGCTCTTTCTTGCGTTGCATGAGAAAATAGGCAAACGCGGCTCCGTTGGGACTTCCTGTGTGTTTTCGTTAGCATCTTCTAAAGGGGTTGCGTCCTCATCCACAGGCACGTCCGCTGTTTCTCTCAGCACTTACCAAGCAGGGCATGTCCCTCGTCCGTCGCAGTATCGAACCTGACACCCGGCCACTCTCTCAAAGTCTTCCCCTTCGCTGCGAGACAGGCAGCGATGAGCTGATTTGTTTCTTCGTTGCTAATGCCCAGCATGAAGAAGTAGCGGATGTTTTTCACGTCGGGATTTTGTCTGATCCAATATCCCCACAGGATGTCGGAGAAAGCGCGCAACTGGGGCAGCTTAGCTGGGTCAGCGGGCTTGCGGCCTGCGAACCATGTGTTGGATGCTGAATAGATGGGCGACTCGAGGTAGAAGGCGAAGATGGCGCCTCCTTTAGCGTTTGTGGCAAATTCATAGTGCGCTTTTGTTGCCTAAGGGGTTGTCAGTATAATGGGGTTGAAAGGTGGGTGGTGAACGGCTTACCTGATAGTCCTTACCATCGACGGTGTACCACTGGTTGATCGCAGGAGTTGACGCCTTCGGATCCCAGTGCTCGACCCTATAGCATGTATTGTCTCCGCCTTCTGATTGCGGCTTGCCATTCAGACCAAGTGATCGCATTGCCTCAGATATCGCCCAATGGTCGTTCATCTTGCAAGAATAAGTGGTGGGATCAACAGTGGACCACTTCCAGGTCTGGAGCTCCCACATGAGATCGCCTGTCCAAGGGCTTGCCGCGGATGGTGGTGTGCGCTTGTCTCCCATCTGCAGACCCGCTTCCTCGTCGTTCCCATTGAGACCACACATCTAATCGAGCTTAGTAGTTGTGATGTGTGCAAATACGATCACATACCAGTGCGCCACCCTTTTCAGTGAACTTCTTCCAGTCGGCATCACCGGCCAGGTCATCGTCGAAGAAGCCCTGTGCAGCTCCATCGCGCTTAAGCCTGCTTGTGTGTTGGGTTTGTTCGGGTGGACTGTAATGCGCTGGCAATCCATATTCCTGGATACTTGCCTTGATGTTGTGCCCCATTCGCGACACATTTGGCGTGGTTTTATGGACATCGAGCGCGTAACCAGCAGCAAAGGCTGCGGTTGTGAGGATGATAAATTCGAGTTGCACCATGGTGGTATCCGGGGAACAAGAGAGCGTGAGAATGATAGAGCACGGTGAATTCGGCAATTATACTGATGCGAACCCAGGTCTATCCCAACAAAGCACAGACAATCTCTTTTGAACAATCCTTCAAGTGAAGTGAATGAAATGGGTGAAGTGAAGGTCACATTGATCATTGATACACAGATTCGGCAAGAAAACAAACGCTTCAAATCTGCGGAAACGTCGATTGGACAGGAAACAAAATTGATTGACAATGGATAGGAACTGAAAAGGCAATGCTGTTCCTGAGACATGTACACGCAGACGTTTGTAACCACCCAGTATGTACGAGCCTAGGCAATGGCTGAGTACTCATGACATGCTATTCTACAGGAGTGCTGCATTGTATTTGTCGATACACCGAAGCCTACTAAAGTAAAAGACACCGCCAGGGGTAGTCCATCCCCTCCTCCGCTTCCAAGTCGCCCCACCAAAATCGTTGCAGCCCCAAACTGATCTGCGCATCGAGTGAAGATCCCCTCTCGATGTGATGAGATTGCGCTAGGTCAGTCGTATGGCTTGGTGTAGCAGGTAGTACGAGCAACTCAGAGTAATCCATGCAGCCAACGTCGGGTACTGCGGCCTGGACTTGGCCATGTGGTAGTGATTTGAGCTCATCCGACCCAGAAGAAGCGGAGACATATTCAACCTGGCTCTCAAGGATGCGCATCAATGCGTCTCCCACCCAGCTCTCTGCGTGAGTGCTGTGTGTTGCATTGAGGTGGACAACATCTACCACGCAGCCGTTGTGCACCGGACGCCCTTCAAAGCGAAGGAAGTTGTGAATCGGCTTGCCCAAGCCCCCATCAACGGAACTTAAAGACATCCGAATCCCCTCCTGCTTCTTGTTGCTTCGAATTACATTCGGGACGTCTCGGCGTGTGAAGTAACGTTCGTACCCCTTGCTTTCAAGATCAAGCTTCAATGCCTTGCGGCGAGCTCCTGCGACGACATCCCCGTCTAGGTCGGTACCGCGTTTGTCAAGAAGTGAAGATAGTCTCTGGGCCTCCTCACACTCTGCGCGACGTCGCTTCTTCCGGGCGCGGCGCTCGGCCCAATAGCCCAGGCCCTTGGAGGAGTTTTCGAGAGTTGCAGTAGTAGTCCCAGCAGATGATACGATGGCCGAAGCTTCCTGTAAAGCACTGTCCTCGGAGACGGTGTTATGGTAAGAGTAGTTGCCAGACTGAGCTGCATCGAGGTTGCTTTTGACAGTCACTGGTACTACCGGGTTGGGGTTTAAAGGCCGGGTCTGAAGTGGCTTGGGAAGGTTTGGCAGTAGACTGGTGAGCGGATCCTGGGCTTCGAGGCTTTTGTTCCTGGTTTTTGCCATGTTGCTGTCTCGTTCGCGTTTTAACGTGGTGTGGGACAAGACAAAAAAACGCGTTGTTGTTTGTTGATCGCCGGGCAAATTGAAGTGAAAGCGAATGACTGATTACATCATGGAACCTGTTTGCAGCGTCTTCGGGAAGAATTTGTAGATTGCCAAAGTCCAAAGGCTCAGAAATTCGAAGGTCGGGGAATATCAGGAAAAGGATGCTTGCTGTGGCCGGTGGAAGATGGGAGCCCTAGCGCAGATGGCGATGGGTCTATGAGAAACTCATGTGAAAGCTTACCATGCCGTGCGCCAAAGTTGTAATGGCCTTGATCACCCAAGGAGTCTAGGCAGAAGGGGATTGGCAAAACAAGGGTAAGATCGAGCTGCCTCTTGAAGTGCCTTGATCGAGTCTGATTGCTTCTTGTTTGGGTATATCGTCTCCTTTCTTGCCACTTGTGCTCACCCACAGACCACGCCCTCCTTCGGCTCCTCAACAATGCTCTCGTTCTTGTCCCCTTTTCTCTCGTTCTCCTCCAAACTTTCTCTACTCATCATCTCGCCAGTTTTCACGTCCTCCTTCTGCACCCTTCCCTCAGGTTCGAGCCCAGCCTTCTTTGCTGCTTCAGCCTCCATCTCTAATCTGCGCTTCTCCTTCTTGCTCAGGCTCATGCTGCCCTTCTCTATCGCCTCCTTGGGCAGTGGTCGCACATAGGGCTGACAGACCCAGTAGGGGCGTTTGCAGCGTGCGACGGTAGCTAGTGAGGACTCGTAAGGGTTGAGGTCTTGGAGAGGCTGGTCGGTGGGTACAAGGTTGATGTCTGGGGTGTCGCTGGCTTGTTCTGCTTCGTACGCAGTTATGCCCTCTTTGACGGCTGCTTCGGTGAGCTTTAAGACGTTCTCAAAGGCATCGATGTCGCCGGTCCTTGAACGTGCAAGTGCGTCGCGGACGTTGTGGTGCTGCGACACCAACGGTCGTAGGAGATGAAAGAGATGCGCTTGCATGGCAGTCAAGTTTGGGTTGGAAGTGCGCTGTCCCTTCTTCTCTGTTGTCTTGGGCGTCTGTGTCTGCTTCTGCTTCTTCTTTGGCGGGCCTTCCTCTTCCTCTGGGGGTGCTTGTGTCGGCTCTTCTGGGTCGCCTGGCATCCACAGTGGCTTTCTCGCTGGCGGTTCTTGACCAAGCGCGTACTTGTGGATGATGTCCATGTACCGCCTCATGACTGCATCCATCCTGTATCCGCCCTTGCCATCCCTACCACGCCAGTATTCGCGGCCTTCCTCTCCTAGTGGGGGCGGTTCGGCGAAGACTGTGGGGTCGTAAAGGTTCGCCTCAGCACTCATGACACCGTCTGCGCCTGTAGCATCCAAGCAAGCTTGGATATCGCCATGTTGCAGGATGTTTCCGTTTGCGAACAAGACGGTGTCCTTGGGCAGGTTGTCTCTCAAGTAGCGCAGGATAGTCCAGTCGGCCAGGCCTGTGTTGTGTCCCTTTTGCTCTCTTCGCCGGCCATGTACGGTGATGATGCTGGCGCCGGCGTCCAGAATCGTCTTTGCGTACTCTAGCGTCTTCTCCTTGGTCTCCAGAACGCGCATCTTGGCGGTGATGGGGACATGCAGCTCCTCGTGCACTTTCTTGATCATGCTTGCAATGAGTCCCCAGTCCTCCTGCAGGAAGGCGCCGTATTTGCCTCTCTTGGCGATGCCTTGTGGGCAGCCCAAGTTCAGATCGACGGCATCGCAGAAGGGCGCAACGTGTTTGGCAGCAGCGAGCAGGTCGTCCGGGTCGTTTGAGCAAAACTGCACCGTGAGCGGTCGGTCGAATGCGGGGTTGCCGTCGAGATGTCTCTCCGAGTCCGGCAGCTGCGAGACGTGGTAGTAGTCAGGAGGCGAGGGTATCGTCGACTTGAGGGGTTGGAAGTGTGAATCGCGGTAATTGGCCTTGTCGCCAAACATCTTGGAGTGGAACATGGGCGAGTAGGCTAGCAGGTTCGTCTGCTGCGAGGGGGGAAGGAAGGAGCGGGACAGCAGTCGCCATGCCTGCATCAGCTGCTGTCAGTGACGTGAGCAGGAGAAGCGTGACGCGACGAGACATACGAACTCTGACTGCTCCACCATGGGAGCGAGGATGAGTTTGGGGCTCCCAATGCTCTCGTAAAAAGCACGTCCGTGCAGCTTGGGCTTGCGACCCTGTGCAGGGGTGGTTCCCTTGCCATGGGCCTGCGCCATCGACGCTGTCTCCGAGGCCATGTCTGCGGGCGAAGCTCGAAGGGGAGAGACGTGAAGGGCGGCAGTCGCAAGCAGCCGTCTTGGTGGTGGGAAGAGTCGCGCGGGGGCTACAGCGAGCGCGCCCCCGAAGACGCTGGGCAGAAAAGAGCGTATGGTGGGTGTGGCCAAGAGAAGAATGGCCAAGAGAAGGATAGTCGTGAGCAGAATAGCCGCGAGCAGGGTAGCTGTGAGCCCGGGTACCTGGTAGACAAGGCTTGGGTCGTGTGTGCAGCACGGTGGGATGAGTACTATGTAGACGGCGGTATTGCCATTGCGACAAAAAAAGACGACATGCAGGCACCGGACCATGCTAGCCAATAGCAGCCCGCGCACAACGCACTGCTCCACCATCTGCACCGACTGTACCGACTGCACCATCTGCAACTGTCTCTGCGCTCGTCATCGGCCCATCTCGGTACCAATGTACACACGTCTTGATGCTCTTAAGTGGCTCGTTTGCTCTTCCTGCTTGATCTGCCTGCCTTCCTGATGGTTTGGATTGAGCACCGCCATCACCACACCAAACCAACGCAACGCCGTCTGTCAACCACACACTGCCATGACGGTACACTGGCACCACACACTCAGGACCACCGATTCGTTGATCATGTTTTCATTCATGAGCCATTACGCCATTATCGACCAGGACGGTCCTACCCTGTACGCGCCGCGGGAGCCATAACCCCAAAGCGGCTCACAACGCCAGAGCGCACCGAGCTCCAAGAACACAACCACCACCCTAAAAATCAAAACGCCGAATCCTTCACCTGTCCTCCGCATCAGTCATCTCATCGGTCACGGTCGACCGTCTACGGCCCTCTATCGGTGCCACGGGAAGGAAACGCTAAAGCGCTGTGCAATGCAGAATACCACCCGTCGGACGAAATAAATGCAGGACGCCAGGGTAATGCTGTTGTGCAGGTGAAGAGGTGGACCGTCAGGTACTGTGTGCAGCGTGTACGAGTCGTCCGGATATCATCGAAACGGAAAGAGAGGGAAACAGAATCCGCCCATGCAGTGTACTCAAGTCGGAAAACGCGGGCAGAAGGTCTAAAAGGTGCTCCAGTTCCAGGCGCCCTGGAAGCTCTGCGCAAGGCTGCCGACACGGGCATCCGGACGCTTCGCTGCCACGGGTGCTTGAACTGGCTGTGCTCCGCCGCCGCTGTGGCTGGAGCTCTCGCTGTTGCTGCGGCTGAGACGCAGGTGCTCCCACTCGCGGAACGAGCTGTGGCAGCGATCGCAGGCGCGGTGCCACTCGCCCTCGGGGTGGAAGCGCGCCAGCTCGTCGAGACGGACCTGCTTGGACGAGTCCTGCGCACAGAAAATGCCGCCGCACTTTCTGCAGTGGTGGCGGCGGTTGAACAGGCCAAAGGGCGCCTGGCACGAGGGCGCCGAGCATGCTGAAGTGGAGCTGTCGGCCTAGAGAGGTTGGTCAGTACGATTGGTCTAGAACGGTTGACAGCAGCGACACGGAGAGAGCCATGGGTCCCATTTTTTTTGAAGCCGAGGCTGCAGCGAGGCGAGCGAGGCGCTGCGGTGGTTGCAGCCTCTAGCGTGGGGTAGCATGAGCGACGGAGCGAACACCGGAGCCGAGCATGTCTGGTCTATGCGGACTCGAGGATGCCTGTGCCTCTGCAGCCACGATTGGCGACGACGACGACGATGATGACGACGACGACGACGACGAAGAAGAAGAAGACGACGACGAAAACGAAGACGAAGGCGAAGACGCAGACGATGACAGCGGCAGCGATGGCGTTGATAGCGTGCATGATGCATGGTGCAGCCACATGCAGTTGCGGTGCCAGTGTCGCGACCAAGGCGCTCGGGCAGTCGGCGTGGTGGAGTTGGTATA
Source organism: Ascochyta viciae-villosae (assembly GCA_004335205.1). Taxonomy (NCBI): domain Eukaryota; kingdom Fungi; phylum Ascomycota; class Dothideomycetes; order Pleosporales; family Didymellaceae; genus Ascochyta; species Ascochyta viciae-villosae. The sequence goes on from SATZ01000112.1 coordinate 52,162, forward strand.
CAGCGCTAGAGGGATCCACCCCGAAGGCTGTACGTAAGAGCTGAGCGGGCCAAGTGCAAGTGGGCACGCGACCGAGCGGAGACTAACGCGGCCATGGGCAACAAATAAGAAAAAAGCAATAACGTACCTGCCAGTGGTTGCGCGTTATGGGGCCGGCCATGGGCGACATGGGCACCTCGTTGTAGATGCTGTGCATGTCCTCGTTGTTGACGTTGGAGAGGGGCGTGGCAGCACCGTCGTTTGTGCTGGGAAAGCCGCCGTTGACGGCCCAGCCACCGCTCGGAGAAGCACAGGCCGAGTCGTGCTTGGGTGGAGAGTGTTTGGCGGGGCGCTCTGTCTTCCTGAGGGCTGCGGGCACGCCGAGGGCCTGCTTGACGGGGCGGATGCTTCTGTGGTATGGCAGCATGTTGGGCGTCTCGCGCGGCGACGTGGGCGACATGTTCATGGGCGTGCCCGTGGGCGAGTACTGGGCCGACTTGCGGTAGGCATGGTGTGGGTACGGCGCAGGGTGCGAGGGGATGGCCGTCGCGGTGGAGAAGTGGGTTGCCATGGTGGGCTTGGTTGGGGGGGTGTGTGTGTGAGTGTGTGTGAGTGTGTGTGAGTGTGTGTGAGTGTGTGTGAGTGTGTGAGTGTGTGTGGTAGCGAGGGCGAGGCACGCGAGTGCAGTGGTAGCGCCTTCGCTCGAGGGAATGGGGATGGGAATGGGAGGGATAAGGGCCGACTCTGGCGGTGAAGGCGACTGGACGTGCTGGCGTGCAGAGAGGGAGAGTGTACTGTCGACCCTGGGGAAGGGGCTCTCGTTTGGTGCTGGAGGGTGCGGAGAGGGCGGAGGGTGCAGAGGGTGCGGAGGGTGCAGAGAGTGCAGAGAGTGCAGAGAGTGCAGAGAGTGCAGAGGGCCGTGGTCAATTGGTCGTTGGTCGTCGAGGTAGGGGCTCGCGATAAGAGAGTAGGGAAGCGGTGGTACAGCAGCAGACGCAGCAGACGCTGGGGCCACTACCAAATCGATTCTCCGCGCTGGCTCAGCGGCGCATCGTCTGGAGAGGAGGGCGGAGAGGAGAGCGGAGAGGAGAGAGGGTGGGAGGTGGGAGGTGGGAAGGAAAAGGCAGGCGTGTGGTTTGGTGGAATTGGATTGGGACAACGGTCGCGTGAGGGTGTGGAGAGCAGTCGCTATCTGGGGCGTGAGGCTCTGGCTCGCTCTGGGGCCAGCAGTGAATTAAGTGGCCGCTGGTCATAATCGCCAGTGCAGCATGGGCCAAGCCTTGACGGTGGAAGTGGGCCCGCAAGAGGGAGCATCCCTGTCGCATGGCTCGCGCGACCGCCCGCTGTGGCTATCGTGCCCGGCCAAGTCGGCGGCCAGTTATTCATCGTTGGTAGTAAGCAGTCAAGCCGTGAACAGGGAAGCCGTGAACAGGGAAAGGAAAGCCGTGAACAGGGAAAGGGAAGCAGTGAGGCACACTGGCAATGCACTGGCAGTGGCATGGCACACACACGCGCAGACGCACTGGACGCACTCAGACGCCCTGGCACGCCTGGCAAAGCACTGGCAGACACGCTGCACCCTCACCTCTCGACAACGCCCCCCCAGGTAAACAGTTCTTCTGCACCGCCCAACATGGGCGTTCGCAACGGCCACGCCAACGGCGACGACAGCCCCGTTTCACCATGTACCTACTCGTTAGGGTACTTGGATGGTAGTGCCGCGCCTTATCGCTGGCCAATCGCTGCCCACGCTTAGCCTCCCACTTCTCCTCGGGCCCTCGTCACCGATGCGAGCTGCGAGCAGCCATGCTACGTCAAGGCTCAAGCGGCAACAAAGTAGAGTAGCCCGCAACAATGCGCTTACCTAGCCGCTCTCCCTTCTTCGACCACCTCCTTGCTGCGAACATGCACCTCCAGCCCAGCTCTCGGCCATGTTGCGCGAGCAGAGGCATGCCTCGACGCCGTATTCATGGGTGGGGCGCGCTTGAGCCCCTCAGGGTCTGGTGAACTGGCCACTGGCGCCTGGAGGCTGGATGCCGAACAGGAGCACGGCCTTCAGATCGCAGCCGCATCGCCGGCGCTTCTTCGCGGCCTCGCCCAAAGTGACCAATCATCTCGCTGGGCTGCCGCTACCTTCGCCCATGTCGGCATGTCCTTACGACGCATCGGATGCCTTCCCAGTCTCGCGGAAGGTATCCCGGCCGTGTTGGTACTCGATTCTATCGAGCAACCATCGGCCAACAACGCGAGGGACGCCCTCTGCCATGCTTCGATCCAACACCACACATCTCCATGACAGCCCGCTTGTAGTACAGACGTGCGTTGGCTCCGCCCTTACGGCTGCTCGGAAGGCGCACTGTGTCGCAGATCCGTCGAGGCTAGCTGGTAGGCCCTCCTTCCGGCGCGCTTTCATCAAAGGCACAGACGCGCCCACGCATTCACAGTGCCATCGCCACCCTCCGCTGCTGATTCCCCCACAACACTTCCCCAGAGCCACGATACCCGCTGCCGCTTGCAACGAGGTTCCAGAGCCCTGACCTGAGCGCTGGCGCAATTCTGCTCGGAGCCACCGTTATCGGGAGAACCGGGGAACGGCTTGCATGCCTGTGATATCAGATTCCTGTCCATCACCGAGCTCACCTCCGCCCACGGCACCTCGACGAACCCAGGCCGCTGGATCTTCGTCGCATCTTCGTCATAACAAACGTCTATCCAGACCGTCTCTACATCACAAGCAGCACCTTTCATTCCGGAGAAACACCACCTGGATGGATGGATCCTTGTCGATCTGCGATAAGCACGACAGCCTCTTGACGCTTGCGGATATGATCAATGGATGAGACAAGTCGTTGATCACTAATGATCATCGTTTCCGCGGTACGAGGTAGGTACAATCTACCATTGTGATCGCTTGATTGTCGAGTCGCAGATAGGAAGGTCACCGCTCAGGACACAAGCTGGCTCCCCAAGGGTTTCATCTAGCATGGGAGGCCTACAAGCAATCTACTTCTCTGGACTCGAGGAGGCGGTCAAGGTGGCTTTCTTGGCACACAACCATCTCACCAATAACGGCCAAACAACAACAACGATGCACTTCGCCTTTGTCAGGCATAGGTCCCGCAATGGTCATAGACTCACAAGTATTTTTGGAAAAACAAAAATGAGTATCGAGAGTGGTGGCATGAATCCTCTTTTGCTGCTTGAGACGCCAACACGAGAGTCAGATGACGTATCCAGGCATCACAAGAGCACAAGATAAACCACACAGAAACAACAACTATTTTTCAACGCTCCCACAGCAACGTCTGAATATCGTCCAATGGTCGCAGAGGCGAATGTCAAGAAAGGCCGACATGTACAACATGGTTCCTACAACACGGCTGCAGCAATAGCGACGCCCGCCAGCACACCAAAAGCCGCATTGGCTGTCTCTCTCGGAGCCAAGGCTGACTTGTCGTCGAGAATCGATACCCATGCGCTTCCCTCAGCTCGCTTGATGCTCTGTATTTCCGTAGGCAGTTCTGAGAACCACTCTGGAGCCTCGGTGACGAACCGCCCTTCGCCGTATGTTTGCGTAGCCCAGGTGGGTAGACTGTAGGTAGCAGTCACTGCGAAGAGCGCGATGGCAATGTTGCCCTGGGCATGCTCCGTCGAGTGAGCGGACACGTACGAATCCCATTTGTCGTGCGCCACCTCAGAACGAGATCGGTAATATCGCTCAAGCTGCCAACAAGTCAGCAGGTCATAGGGAAATCGAGCACAGGGCATCTGACCGCCTTGGTACCTGTCACCTCTGGTGGAGGCGTGTGCTGTGTAGGGGCCTGAGAGTGTACCATAAACCATGGTTCTGCCAGGCACACCATGCTGATAGGTAAGGCGAGAAGAGTTTTGGTGAACATGTACATGATGGCGGTGCAAGAAAATGAGAACGGACACAGTATATCGATTGAATGCAGGAAATTACGCACAGTGAAGATGAGGCTTCATATATGCTGAACACCAGCAGCAGTAGATGATCACGCACATTGTGCTACCATCATGAAACTGCCATCACTGTGATGGTGTTCACCATGGCCTGCTCTGTACAGCGCAGCACACGGGTAGAGGCATGGCATGTCACCACCGTCGTCTAGAATCTAGCAAGCGGCCGAAACAACAGGCTGTCATTAGCTCACTGCGTTGTCTAGCCGTCTGTTACGGTTACGGGATAAGATGGAAACGATGAAGCTTGGTGGTTGGTCATGTCCGGAAGTGCCGGTACCGGAGAGCGGGGAATCGACGTAGCCCCGCGATGAGCTAAAGCTCGAAAACATTTGGGAGCGAAAGTCACTCACACTTCCCTAACCGCTCGCACGAAAACTGCCATCATGCCTTCTTTCAACATTGTAGTACTTGGTGGTAAGTGACAACATGTCAGACGTCTTCGCGCGACTCAGCTAATTGCATGCAGGTGACGGCGTGGGACCTGAGGTAACGGCTTCATCCGCTTCTGGCTGACACCATGCTCACACAATACTACCAGGTCATTGCAGAGGGCATCAAGGTCCTCAAGGTCATTGAGAAGCACACCGACGTCTCGTTCCACTTCCAGGAACACCTGTTTGGTGGTGTAAGTGACACGTGAGGACGCGCGCCGCAAAACACTAACGACCCCCAGTGCTCGATAGACGCCCACAACAACCCCTTGACCGACGAAACGCTCGACGCAGCGAAGAAGGCCGATGCCATTATCCTCGGCGCTGTCGGTGGCCCGGTACGAGCGACGTCGACTGCAATAAGCTACACGTACTGACTGGTGGACAGAAATGGGGAACCGGCAAGGTGCGCCCTGAGCAGGGTATCTTGAGGCTGCGCAAAGAGCTCGGAACGTTCGGAAACCTGCGGCCTTGCTTCTTCGCGTCTGACTCTCTTGTTGAACAGTCGCCGCTCAAAGCCGACAATGTGCGCGGCGTCAACTTCAACATCATCCGCGAGTTGACTGGTGGCATCTACTTTGGCGACAGAAAAGAGGATGACGGCGACGGCAAGGCCATGGATACGGAGCCGTACAGCGTTGAGGAGATTGAGCGCGTCGTACGGTTAGCCGGAAACCTAGCGTCCGTCGAGGAGCCTCCGGTTCCCGTGTGGAGTCTGGACAAGGCGAACGTCCTCGCGACATCGAGATTATGGAGGAAGACGTTTGAGCGCATCATGAAGGATGAATACCCCCACCTCAAGTCGGGTACCCACCTCATCGACTCGGCGGCTATGCTCATGATCAAGAACCCGAGGGCGCTGAATGGTGTTGTTGTGACGAGCAACTTGTTCGGTGACATTATCAGCGACGAGGCCAGTGTCATCCCAGGCAGCTTGGGACTGCTCCCCAGCGCTAGTCTGGGAGGTATTCCAGACGGCAAGACCAAGCTCAACGGTATCTACGAGCCCATCCACGGTACGTTCCATGTTCCATGCAAGTAGTGCACACGCTAACAGCCGCAGGCTCCGCGCCCGATATCGCCGGCCAGGGCATCGTCAATCCCGTCGCGACGATTCTGTCGATGAGCATGATGTTCAAGTACTCGCTCTGCCTGCCCGAGTATGCCGCCAAGATCGACGAGGCTACCAAGCTTGCGATTGACAATGGTGTACGGACAAGGGATATCGGCGGCTCGTCGACAACATCGCAGGTGGGTGATGCGATTGCCGCCGAGCTCGAGAAGCTGTTGAAATAGAAGAATGGTGTCTATGTAGAGAGGATGTCATACAAGAAAATGGGGATCAAGGACGAATAGCTTTGCACCGCATTCTACCGTGACTGGGTACAACGTGTACTCGTTGCGTATGTCCATGATCGGTCGGTCCTATTGGCAAAGATGCATCCTCGCCATGAAACCCATCTAATGAAGGCCCTTTGCAAGATGTGGTGTAGTCGCGGTCCAGCGCAAATGGAAGGCCCCACAACACGGATGGTCTGGAGTGGCTTTGTCGTTGCATGTGATGCGCTGTGGGGAAGCGGTGTTGCCGGTCGAGGGTGCGACGTCATGCAATTGGAGCAAGACGAACCCACCCGTCCGCTGGGTGGCAGCAGCAGCAGCAGGATTCAGCTGTGTGAACCCACACCGGCCATGCCGCGTGCTGTACCCTACCCACAGTGCAGCCGCAGCCCGCCGGACGTGGGGAAGCCTCTCTTCTTGTCTCCTCTTGCATAAGACTGACAGTGCTCGCGCGACTTTGCGGTACCATCCCAAGGCACAGCGGACGTAGCAACAGGGCATAGCGGATAGCGGACGTAACAACAGGCATAGCGGATAGCGGACGTAACAACAGGCACAGCGGACGTATAGTCAACCCCAAACGCTGCGCAGGCTGCGCGCGACACGACCTCGCGTGATCACGACACCACGGGAGCCGTTGCGAAGATGGCGCAGCAGTTCCTCGCAGACAGCAACGGCTGGCTGTCGTTCAGCCACAGCACGCCCCTCGTCTACTTGACGGCCGAGGACGACGAGTTCGACGTGGAGACGATGCGGGCGTGGCGCGACGAAGGCTTCCTGGTCAAATACCTGCCCATGGGCAAGGACGGCAAGCAGTACGTCAAGACGCTGCACCACCTGGGCGACGGCCTGGGCATCGGCGAGCGGTATGCGATCGTAGGTCAGCACTTCCCCTCCTGCGTCCGCCTGCTGCACCGCCGCCACGAGGGTACTGACAGCCGTGCCAGCCTTTGGTGAGGCAGCGTCCGTCTGCCTCGACGTCTACGGCGAGCCCAAGACGGCGACGAGCAAGCTGTGCTCGCTCGTCGCCTACTATCCCACGAGCATACCCGACCCGCGACACCGCTTCACCGCCAGCTTCCGCGTGCTGGTGCACCTGGCCCAGGGCAGCGGCACGCACGAGGAGACGGTCGGCATCGTGCGCCGGCCCGAAGTGCTGGGCATACAGGCGAGGAAGAAGACGGTCGAGAAGCGCGTCACGCCCGGCATTGGCGCTGGCGGTCTGCTCGCCAAGCTCGAGTATCCCGCCTACACGTACGAAGGCGTCGACCCTGGCTTCGCCGAGCACGACCTGGACGAGTACGATGCCGTGGCCGACGGCATTGCCTGGAGTCGCAGCCTGAGCGTCGTGCGCAGAGGCTTCCACGCCGAAGTCAACATCGAACGCCCGTGGGAGGACAACGTGGAGCGTACGGTGCATCTAGTCCCCCTTTGCCTCGCCAGCACTGACAGCCAGCAGAGAAGTACCGTGGCAAGAACGTCCAGAAGCTCATGGACACGCACGTCAACCACCCCACGCCCTGCGTCAACTTCACCCCCACCATGACGGGCGGCTTTGGCCGAGACGAGCTCAAGCGCTTCTACGCCGACTACTTTCTCAAAGCCGCCCCGCCGTCACTGCATATGCGGCTGGTGTCGCGCACTGTCGGCGTGGACAGAATCGTCGACGAGCTGTACATACAGTTCAAGCACACGTGCGAGATGCCCTGGATCTTGCCGGGCGTCCCACCTACCCACCAGAAGGTGGAGATCATCGTCGTCAGCATCGTGGGCATGCGTGCAGGCAAGGTCTGGTCTGAGCGCGTGTACTGGGACCAGGCCAGTGTTCTGTTCCAGGTGGGGCTTTTGGACTCGGAGGAAGTGCCTGAAAAGTTCAAGAAGGCTGGGCTGGAGATGTTGCCCGTGAGCGGGAGCGAGGCGGCAAGAAAGGTCATGGATATCGAGAGCGAAGAGGCCAATTTCATGATTGACGACTGGTGAGATGGACGACTGGTGAGATGGACGACTGGTGAGATGGACGACTGGTGAGATTGACGACTGGTGCGATTGACGACTGGGACTGGTGAGAGTAATGACTGGTGAGTAATGGACGAGGAGGGTTGGAGTTGGGCGGTGATTGGTTATGGATTCCCAGTTTTTCCTATCGAGCACTTTTGGTTCCAGCACACCATATTTATTTATTTCATGTTTGTCTACATGACTGCCTACCACACACTGTGACGATGGGATCGGCAACAGACAGCCGAGCTGCTTATCGATTAAGCTGCCACCTTCCCAGCAGGACATGTGAAGCTTACACGTTTACACGGCAACAATCATGTACCACCTCTTCAAATCCATTTACCTGCATGCGACAAGCAAAGAAGGTCCTCGCGTCTCCTGTAGCCCCGTCTCGCTCTGCACCCTGCTAAAACGTCTACAGAGTACTCGGTCCTCCTCCTCGGCCTCGACAACGCAGGCAAAACCACGCTCCTCGAACAAATCAAAGCTTCCTACACCCCTTCCCACCCCAACCTGAAGACCGTACCCACCGTCGGCCAGAACACCATCACACTCGCTCTCCCGCCGCCCAACCCCCCCATCTACCTGAAGCTGTGGGACGTCGGCGGCCAGCATAGTCTTCGCGGGCTATGGCAAAGCTACTACGCCTCGTGCCATGCCATCGTCTTCGTCATCGACAGCAGCGACGTGGGCAACGCGACGCTCTCGGACCTCGCCGAGGGCACTGCCGTCGACGACAGCGGTAGGCTGGACGAGTGCCGCGCCGTGCTCGAGGGAATCCTGGGCAATGAGGATACCAGCGGGGTGCCGGTGCTGGTGCTGGCCAACAAGCAGGATCGCGAGGATTGTGTTGAGGTGGTGCGTATTAAAGAGGGATTTGTTAGGAAGGTGTTTGAGGGCGGGAAAGGTGGGAATGTGAGGGATAGTCGTGTGCTGCCGTGCTCGGCGCTCACGGGCACAGGCGTTACGGAGGCGGTGGAGTGGTTGTGCAGTCGGATGATGGGGAATAGGGAGAGTAGGCCGCCGGTTATGCGGTAGTAGCTGTGGGAGCAGATATGGGAGTTGATGTGGGAGCTGGTGTCAGGTCAGATGTCGTGGCAGGTGTTGTGGCAGGTGTCAGGGCAGGGTTGAGAGGACCGAGAGATATACCCAGGCGTTCTGTTGCAAGTGTCTATGGAACGTGAGTTTTGAACGGCGTTTATGCCTTTACAGTCATCGAGACGTTTGAGCCTTTTCAGCTGAATGCACTATTTGGTCAAGGACGGTACTACGGTGCTGCCGACTGCTCTCTTGACCTTGTGAAAACAATCGTGCTATTTACAAACATGACGTGACGCAACTCAAGCATTCATCCAAGCAAAGCGGAGTGCATGCTAAACAGACATGACTTGACCTAAAACATCAAATGAGAAAACGCGAGTGAGGCCCCTGTTACCGGGGGATGCCGACATGGTCTTCTAGGATGCTTCTAGAATAGAGCGTAGTCGTGCACGCAGGTACTAGACCTAGACCTGGCCCACGTTTATGCACCACGTCTGCATCTGACGCGCCCTCACCGAGTGCCTGATTGAACCTTGTATCGAAACGAGCTTCCACTGTTCGAGGTCACGGCAAGCACGGTACACTGTCGTTGTCAAGCCTCGCCAAGGGCTGTCTGGTGGTTGCGCCAACCGGTGATTGCGTCAAGACGGCAGCGGGCTGGCTGTCAAGCCTCGCAAGCGCACCGGGGCACATGTCAGAGTGGGTTTCGATAAAGAGGAGCACGAAATTGGGCAGGTGTTACTCTTTCAGGCAGAGCGCTGACTGCTCATCCGAGGCCGGTTCGTGGCCCACATTCCACGTTGCCGAGTCCTTGTCCAAGGGGGGATTGGAAGGATGACTTGCACCCCGCGCCCGCCTCGCGCTCTAGACAGCCTGCTCGTCTGCTCGCCTGCTTGCTTGCTTGCCTGTCTGCTTGCCACCTCGCGTGATCAGCATCACGGCGACCACAACAAACAACGACAAAAACAACAACAACAACAACAATAGGACATGATGGCGCCTGTTGCCGGCCTGCTAGCACTGCCCACAGAGCTGCTGCTGCTGCTCGCCGAGTCGTTCCTCGACCAGACCGACATCAGCAGGCTGGTGTGCACCAACCGCTACCTCAGCAACGTGCTGTGGGAGCCGCTGCTGCAGAACAACATTGCCCACCACGGCAGCACCGCCCTGCTCTGGGCCGCCGCCAACAACCACACCGACTTTGCGCGCCAGCTCATCCACCTCGGCGCCAACCTGGAGACATCGCCGCATTTCCTGGAACGCGCCAACATTCCACGTCTTGGCCGCTACTGGGGCCGCAATGTTCCCAACAGCGGCAGCTCCACCCCGCTCTGTTATGCCGTGCAGCGTCGCAACCTGGCCATGGTCGAGCTGCTCGTCGGTGCCGGCGCCCTCGTCGTGGCTTTGCGCGGCGTTGGACTCGGCCCCTTCGAGTACGCCTACGCGGCCAAGAACGCTGCCATCATCGACGTGCTCAAGAGCCAGCTGTGGACCATCGATGCCGCGGTTGGCCGCAACGGCGAGACGCCACTACAGCTCGCCTGTCGAAATCGCTATGTCGACGGCGTGCGACGTCTGCTGGAGCAAAAAGCGGACCCAAACGCGAAGATAGTGGAGCCAAAGGAGCGCTTCAGCCATGTTCGCTCCCTGCTGGATACCACGAGCCCTGGTTTCTACACCTTTGACCGCTTCGATCTGCCATCTGGGAATCCACGAGATGATGCCCTGGCCATCCTGAGGATGCTGTTCAACTGCGGGCTGGACCCGGATGAGTCGTGTCGCTGTCGCTTGTTCAGAGTAGACCCTCGAGCGAGAGCGTTGCTGGAGAAGAAGGGCTCTTCTTCGAGTCGGGACAGGAAGCGCAGGTCGCAGGAGCATCAGCGAGGGTTTCGAGGTGCCTTTGGTCTGCAGAAGAAGCGTCGTTGAGTGTTTTGACGAGTCGACGTAAAAATGCCGGACGCGACATACAGATTCCGTGGCCTGGCCTACTATTCCAAGCACCGCTCACGCCCGGCATCACCAATCTGTTGACTGCATGCTATGAGATGTTTGACTTCAACACCTAGACAGGGCATTAGTGGACCTGGGCACGAATTGACCAGGCCAGCTTCGATGTTGGATTCAGCTGTCAGCCGTCGGTCTACGCATATTTTCTGACATGACAGTATGTCTTCTTTGCGCTCGGAATGAGGATTCCTTCATGTTAACGCAGGAAGAAAGACGAAGAAGCAGGCACGGAGCTCAACAAATGAACATACAAGGTGCGCCACGTGCAGAAACCCGTGCGCAAGGCTCGAACGCCAGCGTCTGACCGGCTGCTGCCCAGTTTGCCCTGCACTTTTCTCGCCCTGTTATAGCGATGGTCTCAAGGTTTTTTTTCTACATAGATCATGCCCGGCGTTTGTGTGGATGCCTTTCACGAGAAATTATTGTCTCGTTTCCGATGCTCGGTTTCAGCGACTATTGCAGCGTTAGCTATCCGCTTTATGATGAGGTGTTCCGGCGTTATTCTACAGCAATATTTCTACCTACTTAGATGTTATAGCACAGCTTCCCGCTTGCGCAATCACTGCTCTCATTACTCGCCAATCCTCTATCCCAGCATTCACCACGCGATGCAACTTTTCAATGCGTGATAAAGCCAAACATCTATGCATATCCTTCACAATGATAAACATCAGCTTACCACGAGAACCAGGCAAGTACTGCCAAAGATTTCGAATCCAAGAATAGTGCATGCATAGGCCAGGATGGTAACCGACCAAATGTATCCATCCGTCTCCGCGGCACACCCACTCCACTTCATTCTCTACAAGCATCACACCCACTACAGCAAATCGCACACACCGCCTTCTCAATCCACTTCTGGCTATCCGCCTTCTCCAAATATACCCGCGTGAGCTTCTTCAAATCCTCCATACGCGTATACTCCGCAAGCCCAATCTTATCCGCCCCAAGATTCGGCTGAAGCCTCACATACTGGCTCTTGGTGTGTTCGCTCCGCTGCTTCAGGCGGTTCATGTGCCGTGTGAAGTCCTTGGCCTTCGCATTGGTGTTGGTCGAAAAGTCCATCACGTTGCCCACTACACCGGCGAGGTGAATCATCGAGTCTGAGGGGGATGCGGCGCCGACGAATCCTGTTCCTAGGCTGATGACGCAGGAGATGGGCGGTGCGGGATCGCTTGGCTGCACCAGCTCGTAACGTGCGTACCAGAGTTGGTCGATGGGATTGTTGTTTAGGAGACCGCCGTCCCAGAAGACGAGCTGCTTTTTTGTGGCGCTGATTTTCTTCTTCCACGCTGGGGTGGGCGAGGTGTCTTTTTCCATTAGGAGGTCGATGTTGGGGAATCGCACTTCAGGGAAGAAGGTTGGGGCTGCTGATGTGGCTCGCGCTGCGAGACTAATTGTGACTTTCGGGTGATGGTCTCTCATAATGTCGTTGGTGACAGATTGGGTGTAGTGTTTGTTGTCGCCAAACTCGGTCTCGTAGGACCTGAGCAGCACGGTTTCGCACTTGTTCTGGGCGGTAGTGCAGCAGAATCTGTTCTTGGAGTGAGCCACGGAAAAAATCTTGGAGGGCCAGCACGTACGCTCTACCAGCTCCAGGGTGGTACAGCGGTGCTTCGCCTTTCAATTTTCGGTCGTTATCGTCCAGTCCAAACTTCGCGACAACCTCGTCGATGGCTTTCTTCAGATCTGCGTCATCGAAGCGGCTGTTTTGTACCACACTCTTGCTGTTGTTGATGAACGATGCCACACTGACTGGTAGAACCTTTCCAATGTTCCAACCATAAATTTTAGGACTGAACACATCTGCTCCAATCTTGTCGTACTGTATGATGGTGTCTGCCACTGTCATGCGAAGTCGAAACAACATGATACCAATGATGCCGCCTGTGCTTGTTCCTGCAGCGAGCTCAAAATAGTCTGCGGGGCGAGGTACCTCCTTCAGTCCGTCTCGTTTCTGCACTCGGATCATGAGTTCGTTGAGCATCTCCAGAGCTACGATGCCTCGGACACCGCCTCCGTCCAGAGCCAGGAGACGAGCACCATTTGGGTGCTTGGTGGCCGGTGTGTAAACCATTCTGCGCTGAAGTAATGACTGAGAAGCTGAGATCTGAAGATGGGAAGGTGTGCTGAATGGCAAGCTATGCGATTAAATATAGTCACAGGTGAGTGAAAACGGAATTTGAAGCTTTGCCTGATCCATTGGACCCTTCGCATACCCCGAAGCATTAGCACGTCCATGTTCAGCTCTCAGCTGAAGTAGTCAGAGACTAGTTCAGCCACAAAAGAACGCGTATCTTCGACATGCAAAAACACCTCAAGATATGGGTGGAGGGAACGTTCAAAAGCAGCAACGTATAGCCCCAAATTGGATGCGGAGAACTGATACACACATCTTCAGATGCTAAAAAGTGGTGTTCGAGGTTGTGATGTTGCAGCCTTGGTTGGATGAAGGCTCAGGAGACTGTAGCTGCCGATCAGGGGGACAGGCCAATGACAGCAGCCGTCACGTACCGAAGCGGGCGGGCCGTGTCCGCTCCGCTGCTAGTCAACTACATCTCTTATGGACCTTCGTCGCAAGGCTTCTGGATGCAGCCACATAGCCGTGCGCTGGGGCCTAGTACCTGTCTATTCAGCTCCTTGTCACGAACAAGTCAGGAGGCCCGCACGTTCTCTCCACGCAACACCCCATCAATGGCTGAAAACTGTACGAACCCCAGTCAGCGGATTTATTGGGAGGTTTTCATAGCTTCGGGAACGGCGACTCCGTAGACAACTCGCTAGAGTGAAGACGATCAATGCCTCTTGCGTACTTAGACGTACGGAGTGGGCGTGGAAGAGATTGTATCGGCTTGTTCTTATACAACATGTCTCCAAGCCGTTCCTCAAAGTTATTCATCCAACCAGCGTACGTTTCACATCTCACAAGCCAAAGATCAGAAATCTTGCCAGAATGCCTCGTGGATCTGTCAGCCAAGTTTTGAAGATCGCGACTCTGCCAGAGGGTCTGAAGATGTACATCACCGACGTCCGGTTTGACATTCCCAAAGGCAACAACCAATGGTGGCCTACGTTTGCAGGCATCCATAAGAACTCATCGGTAAGGTCTAAAGCTTTGAAAACCCTACAGGGCATCGTCGCTAATATGCATAGGTCAACGACAAGAAGGGTGTCTTTCCGTTCGAGGTCTCGCCCACGATCAGCCATGGACGGATGGGAAAGGTTGGTCTGACATCGCTGAGTAATTTTGACTCCGGGGTTGGCCCTACAGCTTGCATCGACTTCATGCTATCTGGAGAAATCTTAGTGCACGGGAACAAGACCCAAGTAGGACAGAAAGGGACTATCCTCATTTCGACAAGCGAATGGGGGGGTTGGATGTCTTTGTGGGGCAACGCATCGACTATCATGCTAGCTTACAACCTTGTCGGCTCCGAAGGTATCAATCACCAAGTTGAAATTCCCAATTCCGGACACACCAAGGAGCTTCTCATGGAACTAGGGCTCGACGAACAAGGGGACAGACTCGCCATGAAAGTAGAGACGGAGAAAAACCTTGCGTTTGACGTTGCAAATCGGTTGCTAGGAGGGGTGTACTACGTTCACGAAGCGGCGTACGGCTGGGCCTTTGGTGCTGTTGGAGGTTGGCCAGCTGCCATTGGTTATGTAGCAGGGCCTGATGTGACGAAGCGCATTTTTGGTTGAATGCTAATGCGGCGATTATGTATTGCGAAGAACAGGTTTATGGTCCTCTGAACTCCTATCGAAGGTGGCTATCGTAGCGTGAAAGGCAAGACTGGATCTTCTGGATCGATGAAGAAGTTCATCCGCCCAACCAAATTCGCACGGCCTCGCACTCGTGGTATGCAAGCCGGTGCCCCTCCTTCAACGGGACTCTTTTCCTCTGATACAACTTCTCCTTCGAATGTTGACCCAACAATTGACCCATGTATCAGCTTCGATCTTCCCGCTCCTAGCCTGCCCTCGGCCATCAGCACTGCGAGTCTTGCACAGGTTCCAGAACCACAAGGAGACCGATCTATCTGCCCATCGGCATAGACGTTGACGTTTGTCTGCCTTACAGGATCTGCACTGTTGTCGTCTTCATGGAAGAAGATGACACCAAAGCATTCATAAGTGCCGTAACTTCCTCTTGTTCCTAGGCTTTTCTTGATCTCTCGTCCAAGCCGGACGAAGTGATTGGTGTTTTTGCGTTCAACTCTCAGACCAAATTGCGCCGCATCAACTGTCGCAAACACTGCGCCGCCGAACGACAGATCAACGATAATGCTAACACCTCGTGAGGGAACTTCAACAGACAGCCCTTTCTTCAGCTGATAACTCAACACGTTGACAAAATCTGCATGCACTGGCTTCCCTTGCTTGATTGCAACGGTAGCTACAACGCGACCTGATGGCACGTCCACAACTACATCGACCACTCCATTCCCTTCAGGCGCCCTGACCAATCCATGGGAGACAGCCCAGTACCCCAAAGCTATAGTCCCGTGACCGCACACCGTGGAAAAGCCATCAGCATGCCAGAACAACACACCAAAGTGCGCGCCAGAGTCATTGGGTGGCGTAACGAAGCCGCCATACATGTCAGAATGACCGCGTGGCTCGTGACACAATTGCCGTCGTAGCTTGTCGAGGGGGTGGTTGGGGTCTTTAAGGATGGCAAAGCGGCGTTCTGCTACTGTTGGTGCATCTGGAAGAGAATTCGCTGGGAGATCAGCGACGATGCGGAATGGCTCGCCTGCTGTATGCCAGTCTTCCGTTTGGATCCAGAAAGAACCGGACATGGTGTTGCCGACGTGAGCAAATGAGCGATCAATCTCGAGGCCGATCGAGTTAGATGTTCTGGTTAGAATGGTGACTTGGAATTGAGATGCATTGTTGTCATGTAGTTAGTGTTTCTTGGTTCTGCCGATGATACAAATCATGGTATTTCAAAGCAAATGGTTACTATCGGCAATGCGTGAAGCGGGGAGAGGAAGCGATCCCGTGTCCGATGTCGGCCATGACGGGTGGCATGTGAACTAATGGTACACATTCCGGAGAGTTTCTCCTGTTGTAGAAGATCACAATAACTCATGAGGTTGGAGCCTGAATGATGACTGACTGGATCACGACAATAGTTCGGTTGTATCAACTATTTGTCGAAATGACGTCATGAGCTAGCAATCCCCAACTCGAGAACTTCTGAACTCGACGACTCTGCGCGTTCAATTACATATCCTTCACGTACTCACCATGGCACCCCGCTCTACCGACAATCACGATGTTGCAATAGATGCTCATTCGAGCTCTGCTCTCGCCACAACAAAGCAAAATCTCCGCTACCTCTACAACCCCAAAACAGCAGGCGCTGGCGCCGTCTCATCTCGCCGCACTCGCGCAGCCCTCCGCGTCCTGCGCTCAAGTTTAATCTTTGTCTTTTGGCGCGTCGTGCGCTACGCCAAATATGTCGCCATTGGCTCTTTGGTCGCCACGATAGGTGCAGGGGCAATCGGCACATTTGTCAGCGGCGCGGGCTTTGTGCTTGCGCCAACGGGCATTGCAGGCACAATCATTGCCAGTTCAGTGTGGGGTATCGGCCGCTTTGCTATAAGAAGGGTGAGGGGGAGATGGGAAAGAGGGCATGGGTATGGTGACGCGGAAGATAAAGCGGAAGCGAGGAGGAGCAGGGTTGCACAGATGGAGCGTGGGCCTGAGGCGATACCGTGGTGAGCGCATCGATTGCGTTGAGCGAATGCAGTACGGAGCAATGCATTGGAGCATTCGAAGATTGATACATATCGAGCATCCACAGTCGCGGAAGGGTTACATTAACTATGTTATGAACCCCCACGCCCAAAACCATTCGACAGCAGATCAGCTAAATCGATCACTCCCTGTAGCTTTGGTCAAAAACGGCTGCAGTCAACTACCACAGTCAAGCTGGGTTAGCGCGAGAAGCAGTTGAAGTATTGTAGCATGCAACGCGTGGCGTTGCTTGTCAGTATGTTTGACTTTGCTTGTAGCCAGCAAGGATGTTACTGCCATCAAAACCAAATTTGGGACTTGAGTTTGAAGAAGCAACAATGCAAACCTCGAACCACGAACGGCACTGAAACGTGCAGAGGGGCTATGAGTTGATTTGACAACAACACATGGCTTTAGAGAACAGACACAAACGTCGATTAGCTATCCACTTTCCAGCAGCAAAACGAATCAAGTCTCACCTACAAGGACTGAGCCTATCGTGACGAGCATATTCCTTCTTTAGCAGTCACCATCCACACCCAATACTACATTCGTACCAGCCACATTGGCATTCTCGCCGTCGAAGAGGATAGCAATTTCTTCCAGGGTCTAGTCCACAGTCAGTACGCGTCCGGCGCATACCTATTGGGTATATACACACCGGGCCTCTGGTCTCAACATAGAGGAAGTAGATGGCTAGACACTCTAGCACGAGGACTACAACGTACACGATGTAGAATTTCCTATGAAGTAGTTAGAACGTATTCCTTATTTCAACAGGATGCATGACTACGTACCAGCCTAGTGCCTCGATGCCGATCGGGTTCACATATTGGTTGAACACACCAGATAAGGATGTGAAGACGAAGCAAAGTGTAAGCCCTTTAGCACGGATGTTGAAGGGCAAGATCTCAACGGTGTACGAGACGGTCAGTCCGGGCCAAGCAATACCTGCCGCACTGTAGAAGAGGAAGATCATGGCCAACACGGCCGAGCCTGCACTCGAGTTACCAGTTTCGGCATACACGGCGCTGCAGGCAGTCCATATGCTGAAAGCGATGAGCATGCCTACGCCAGCACTGAGGAAAAGCGTGCGACGACCGATACGATCGACAAGGAAGGCGCAACCGAGAGATACGACGAAACACCAGATTGTTAGACCGCCGTTGATCAGGGCCTGGTCTGATCCGCTGTACATGTGTCAGTATTGGAGTATCCTCTCAATTTCAAGCGACCTACTTCGTGATACCAATGGTCTGCAATACTGCCGCCAAGTAGTAGCTGACAAGACCATTACCAGAGCACTGAGAGAATATAGCTGTCAGGATGATGAGAAGGCATCTCTTCCTGTTTCCAGGCGTTCTGACGAGCTCATACCAGCCGCTGGAGGCACTTGCAGCCTTCTCAATCTTGAGTGTCTGACTGATCTCGCTGAACTCCCAATTGACAAAGTCGTTGTCATCACCATTGCCATGGTACTTAGTAAGCACATTCTTCGTAGCCTCATGCCTGTCTTTGCTAATCAACCAACGGGGGCTCTCCGGTAATAGGTATACGAAGAGCAATTGGATGCCTGGCATGGCGCACTGGAGCCCAATGGGCAGTCTCCAGGACAGGTCCGAGGTGATGTGTGTGAGGGTACCGTAAGTAGTCCAAGCGGCAAGGATGGAACCCATGTACCAGAGGGTGTTGTAGATGGTCGTCACTCGACCTCTGTGTCGCGGGTGCGAAACCTCGGTGATCAGGAGCGGACAGGTTGCGTTGGAGATGTTGCTGCCCCTGTGTCCGAGTCAGCCGTCGTACAAATATAACCGGAATCGACAGAGAAACATACATTCCCATGATGAATCTACCAGCGAGGAACATCGCGTCGGGATTGCTGGCTTGCGGTAGGGCTTGGATGATGGATCCAATGATGACTAGGACGCAGCCGATTGCTGTTCCCGTACGGCGGCCGAGGATATCGGCGATGTATGGTGTGAAGAGTAGTACGGCGAACCCTACAAAGATCCATCATGTTAGTCTCGATTCCGACCGTTCCTTAGATTCTGTTCTAACCTCCAAAGCCTGGGAAGGCTCCCAACAATCCGAGCCGTGAGCCAATAGGGTGGTGGAAGTCTGCAGCGGTTGTCAACCCTTCGCATTCGCTGATACAAATACGTGTGCATACATGCTTGCCACGCTGGCATTGTCTGAAGTCCATTGAGGAGACTTCCATCGTAGCCCAACGTGGTTGAGCCGAGGAACAAGAACGGCATCATGAGGTATAGCTTCCGGAGCTCAGGTTGCTTGTACCATGGCCGTTCATCCTCACGTGGCTGGAAAGGAACGGCGACATCCTCGTGATGCACAACGTCGACGTCTTGCTTGTTGTCCATGGCCAAATTCTCTTAAAAGGTAAATCAAAGATGGCTCAAGAACGAAACAGGTGCGCCCGGATGGTGATCTCAAAAGGTCTCCATCGTGAGGCATATATACACTCATAGTATCGAGCACGGTGGCACATCTTCGGTTAACCGCGATACCTGGCAAAACGCCACCAGTGCCATGGGGTGGGAATCCGGGGTTGATGCGGAGAATGACATGGGACGCGAGGTCTTGAAAGCGATCCGTTTCACGCGCTAAGCTGCGCGTGGCTAGCTCAAATGCACGATTTTTCCGTATAAGCGGTGCTCGCGCAACGATCCCGTTTCTGAAAGCCGACGACTTTCTGATTTAGTGGTGGGTGAGCATGACTCGCCAACGGAGCTCAGCTGCGTGCGATGCATGTCGAGCGAGAAAAGTGAAGGTAAGCTGCAATACGCCGCCATTTTGACATACATGTCTCCTCGAGGTTTTGGCAAGTATAAGCCAGCATCCAGGATTAGGCATTTACCCTGGCCTGCAGCACTCCTAGAAGACTTTGATGTCGATATTTGCCGTATCCTCCGATTCCTCAATTCGCCCACCCTCAACTATTCCGAAAGAGTCAATTGTCGAAGCTGACATCAGACAGTGCCTGGTGCCGGGCGGCCAGTCCAAGTGCTCCACATGCGTCGAGCTAGATGTCCAGTGTACGAGTGTCAAGCCGAGGAAAAAGCGAGGCCCCAAGAATCGATACGTCCAGACATTGCGCGACGAGCTTGATGGCCGGCCCCAAGGAAGACTACTAGGGTTGGAGGATCTTGCTCCAACCGATATCGTACAGCAGCTCATCGATGACTGGTTTGGATGGATCCATCCGGTAGCACCAATACTCCATCGGGGCCGGTTCATGGAACAATTGGCAGATCTTCCCGCGTCATCTGACAATGTTTCGACCTCATTCCTGCTCCTAGTCGCGTCAATCGGTGCGGCAACAGTTGCTAGCCTACGCCGAAGACGTCATCTCTACATTAACGTGACAGTAGAGTCTTGTCTGGACTTTGCAGAACGCTTAGGGGTGTGGAGTCCCAGTGCCGTCATCACCGTCGAGCGGAGCATTGCCATGTACAACTTCGGCAGTGCGCTGCATCATGAGCATGGTATCGATTCGCCACTGTCACATCGGCTCATCACCGAAGCAGCAATGAGTGTCAAGTTCCTTATCCATCAGTCCATCGTCACCCTGTCCTTCATCGATGCTCAAGTGTTGAAACGTCTTTACTGGCTCATCTACGCTGGACATTGTACGAGCGACATGTATGGAAGACAGCTGCTCTTTTTACGCCAGGCCCAAGACCAGACAAGCGCGCTCACTCCTTTGGAAGTGTCTGATACACGATTATTGAGCCCAGACAGCCCGTCACCAGCAGATCGTGTATGCGGCGAATCTTCTTACGTGCCGGGTCTGAACGCGCTTTCCCGCTTGTTTCTGGTCTGGCAATCCAGCCAAGCGATCCCGGTTCAATCAATGGAAAATTTGCAAGCGCACATCGAGCGGGCCCACCGAGTTGTACATGACTTACCAAAGGAAGCGCTCAGAACGGCGACTTCGGTTTCGATGTGCAGACAGTCAACTTGAAGATTACACAACTGCACATACGATCGAACCTACTAGAACAAATGAATAAGATCGCTAAGACTGAAGGTCTGCTCATCACGCCCCACGCCATTATCGAAGAACGACATCGCGTCGTCGACGAACTTCTGGACATATTGTACCATATGCCAACAGAGGTATTCGATGCCAATGGCTACAGCATCATACCTAAGATTCGCGACATTGGCAGTGCGTTGCTCGACGAACTACGCACGGGCTCACATGGACGTACATTGCAAGCAAGTGTAAACTTGGACAGGTTGCTGGCAAAGTTGGAAAATCTAGATTTGCGACCTGCATCGGCAGTACCCTACTTCTAATGCTCTAGTAGTCATCTTCAGTCTCCTCAAGACTGTACGCCCAGCATTCTGCAATACATGTTCGAGCTGGAATTGTGACCGCGATTGGGAATCCACCGTAGTCGGGGTCCTCGTTCGGCATGATCAAGAACTCGCCGCTCCTAGTCTCATCACCGCCCAACACCTTCAGTGTGCTTAGCTCACAGGTCTCTGCATTGACTTCCTTCTCTTCAGCATGAAGTATACCGGTAAAGGTCGACTTAGGGCTTGTGCTCTTGAAAGAAAGGTTAAAACCCCAGCCAGCACACAAGAACTTGCCGTCACCTTGGTGAATTACAATACCGGCACCCGGTCCAGCCTTGCCGAACACGAAAGCGCGCTCGACAATGACATCGTAACCGGCGATCTTCTTTGTCCATGGCTTCTCAACGACCTTTTGGCCTTCCACGAAATCGTCGAAGAAGAAGCCGAACATGTCTTCCGGTCGTTCAGCTTGCGCTTCGAGGATCTGGTTTCTGAGCGAGTGTATGAGGCCGTAGTGCTTCGTAGCGGGCGACTCGACTGCGGAGAGGGAATCAATGCCGAAGGGTGAGCAGCCAAGAGCAAGGTACGTCCCGTATGCGAGCCACACTCGCCTTATGCCGTACTCATCACGCCTCTGCTCAGGGATGAACAATGGCTGACCACCATGTCTGTAGTTGATGCAAGTCTGCTCGTAATCGTGGAAGTACAGGTCCGGTGAGATGAAATCGAGGCTTGGAGCGTTGAACTTGTACACATCGGTAGTGTGAGGGCAAGGGCCTCCTGAGGGGTAGATGCCAGCTTTGGCGCCTCCACCGACCACAACATTGACGTCGGATAAGTCAAGGTCGCCAGGGTTGTCGAAGTTCAGCCAGACGTTAACGTAAAGTGGGATTGGGTACTCGGCTTTGCCAGCTGAAGCAACATGGTGAATGTACTTTGAGAAGGCGTCGGCCATGAACATCTCCTCGGCATTTACTTCATCTTCGATACCAAACACATCCTTCCAAGACGAGCCAGAAGATGCAGCCTTAAGCTCGGGGTAGCGTTTGATGAACTCAGGATGTAGGTCTGCATATTTTGTTTGCAGATGCTCAAGGAGGTCTTTGGGTACCTCTTCGCTGTACTTCTTTTCTGCAATCTTGGATCGGTCTCTGAAGTCGCCTAGTAGTCCAGTCTCGTTCTCGACCTGCACCATCAGTACAGTGCTGTGCTGACTGTCGAACTCTTTCAGGTGCGCCATTAGCTTTGCAAAGGCTCTCGCGTCAGCCGTCCAGCTATTCTCCGAGAACGGGCTGAGAAGCTCCAGTGTGCGTTTTCTATTTCCAGCCTCCACAGTGTGCACTCTGGGGAAACGCTTAACGTCTTTCTTCACCCAAGCTGGCACGTATGTTGATAGTGCGTTCTTGAAACTGCCGAACCACAACAAGACAAGCTTCATGTTGTGCTCGCGAGCGGCCAAGATGACAGCATCAAGGTTCGAAAAGTCAAATTTCCCCTCCTCCGGCTCGATCTGCTCCCAGGATACCGATCCTAGCAACGTGTTGATGTGCATGTCCCTCATGTTTTGCCAAATCTTGTCGTCGGCCATGTATTTGGCAGAGCTGAGCGTTGAGTTGTGCAGCTCAGCGCTGAGCATAAGGAAGGGCTTGCCATTGACGATGAGCTGGCTCGACGTCTTGGTCTTGCGAAGGTGTGGAATGTCGACCCCCGTCATGTTCGATTTGGTGGTGGGAGAAACGTTTGTAGTACGAAGAAAACCGGCAGTCTAGGAAGTTTCGAGCACTGAAGAAGCAGGAACCGAAGGAAGAGGAGTGAGGAACAGAAAGCAAAGATCAAACCCAAACCCTCAAATACACCATCCATCACAGTGTGTAGTGGAGCTTGAGAGGGAGCTTGGGCCCCGCATAAACTACCTTGTAATTATCCGCGATTGGCTTCCCCGCTTCACACTCCGAGGTGAGGGGTCTGGGGAGCCATCGCATAAACCTCGCTGAATATCTGTGACATCTGCGTCGATTGAAGCGTGACGTGTAATGCCGTAATTGATGGGGCCTTTGTTTTCCTGCGGTTCTAGTCAATTGCTTATTTTGTCGCTTCGACACAGGATTATAGCCTTCACTGCTCGAGTGTCGTATGCATCTCAACACTACATCAGCCAGTGTTTCTTAGCATATCACTTTACCCACCGGAAATGCAATGGTCCTGCGATGGTCTGTTGGCGACAGAATGTCGGAACGTTCTTCGCCACTGCTGGCGTGTGTTGACAACTCTTCAGCTCGCGATTTACAAGCAGGACATGCGGTACTCCTGAAATAACGATACTCGTTGCAAGCATCTTACCTTTATTCAGTTACCATCTGGAGAAATCACCGCAAGCAGTGCTTCTCAATCATGGATACCACGAGAAGCTCGTGTTGACAATTTTGAGCGAGGGCAGGACCTGCAAAAGTGGTACTCTGCAATTCGAGTACTCAGCGTGTCGTTGTCTAGTAAAGAGAAAGAGACATCGAAGCAGGGTTGCAAGCATCAACGAACGCTGAAGACAAGAGCTAGGAGCACCTTGTGAGCCTTCTTACCAACCATCGGCCCGCGAGGCGGAACGCACCACCATCGATAAAAAAAATGCGGATCTACAGGAATAGATCAAGCTTTGGAACGAGCGTGCAGGTCTTGTCGGTTCCACCACGGCAGCTGCCGGACTGGTGAGAAGCCAGCCTCAGAAGTCTCCACCAACCTATCGCGCGCGGGGTATACCTCTCAACAACCTCACGACGAACAGACGCACCGCCAAATCGAGACATTCCACACGTTCCAGACACACGCCCATGCTCACAGCTCTACACTTCAATCGCCCGCAGCGCGCGTTTTGCAGCAGGCCGTTGAGCGCGAGGCGCCGCCAGCCCGCAACGGAAATAACGCCTTCCCGCACTACTGCGGGATGAGGGCTCCAAACGGCTAGCTTGGCATGGAGGTCTGTACGCAGCAGTAGCCCCGGGCATCAACGGAGCAATGAGGAGACGTGCCTGGATACGGTGGCTGGGGGTGCACAGGGTGCTTGTGCGATAGTAGGAAGGAGATCTAGTCGTGGTTCTTTGACGGGGGGCCTGAGGAAGGAGTGGAGACGGTGGGATGGGATACTTAATGCATGTTCGGGTACCGAAGGATTACCTGCGATTGTGTGAGGAGTTGGGTTTTGTGGGTTTTGATTCAATCCAATTCAATTCCATTCAATTCCATTCAATTCCATTCAAGTGTCCTCGCATCTCGAATTGGTTTGTCGTCTGCTAGCTACAACACCAGATTGCAGTCAAGATGCGTCTCCCAACTCTCTCCGCGATTGGCATCCTGTTCACCACCGTCCACGCCGCGCTCAAAACCTCCATTTGGATTGACCAGCTCCCGGCCTACTCTGCCCTCGCGCCATGTGCGGAAAATCGCGTTTCAGCAATTGTGCGCGCGCAGGCTTCAGGCTGCGGCGATGACCAGCAGCTCACGAGCTTTAGTTGTTTCTGTATTGACCAGTCGTCGTGCGTCCCCTCTTTCTACTACCAGACCTTCAAGAACGGACAGGCTGACGATATGATCGTAGGCACATGTCCAGCATGCTATCCACAGCAGTGCAAGAATACTGCGCCGCGAGCGCAACAACGCTCCCCGCGAGCCTAACAACACCACTACCAGAAGTGACGGCCGCGCTGGATGTATTCAACAGCTATTGTGCGCGCAGTACTGAGCTAGTCTGGTGTACGTCTCTCTTATCGTTGTGTTATCAGCTCTCGATCTGACCAGATCACCAGACCAACAAAACAGCACAGCCCAGACAACGCCTCCCATCACCACGGCACCCAGCACCCTCACAACCTCGATCTCAACGTCTCCCTCCAGTGCTTCCTCGTCCACGCAGCCCAGCACGGCCAGGAAATCTGTCCCCGTAGCCGCCATCGCCGCCCCAGTCGTCATCGGCATCCTCACCCTACTGGGCGTAGTATGTCTTCTCCTCTTCCTACGGCGACGAAAAGCCCACGCAAAAGCCAGCACACAGAATCCTTACGCGCAGAATGGCTACGCGCCGCCAACCTACACGCCGCGCGGCGAGCTGGAACAGGCTGAGGTGCACGAGGTGCAGAGTCCTGCGCATGAGATGGTGGGTGGGGAGAGCGTCAAGTATCGGTTTGAGTTGGAGACGCGGCCGGCGGAATTGGAGGGGGAGGGGGCCGGGAAGGGGTATAAGCATTGAAGCGGGGGGTGAGAGGGTGGGGTGGGGTGGAGTGGAGTGGAGTGTGGAGGTGTTTATACCCTGGTGGATGGATGCAGTTATCGATTTCTTGCACAAACTTGAGAACAGAAGCAATGTGAGAGGATGAGGTTTTGATTGTCATGCTGAGCTACGCTGATGTACATGCAAGCGTGCATGTACAAGCCTGGTCATGTTGCAGGCGCCACAGCATTGCATGAATGAAGTCTAGCGAATGCATCCGAGATAAGAAAGGGGTAACTCTAACCGTATCGTGTCGTCATGATCTTGTGCAAGGGGGGGTATACGCCATAATGTTGAGTGAATGCCGATGAAGAGAAAGCCAAAGCAAACACCGGTGGAACGAATATCGAAAGACGGCGTCAGTCGACGGGTTCAGCGGCCCGGACAGCGCCTATGGGAAACTTGGCTGGGCCTTTGTTGAAAGCGGCTGCTATTTGACGCTGCAAGAGGGTGCTGGAGGGGAGCGTAAGCAGTAGTTTTCCAGAGGTAGATGGGGCGGGCGGAGGACAGGTCGAAGACTACAACCTTCCCGGTGCAATCTTGAGCCTCTTCCACATGCCGACGTGCTCGATGCCCTCCTCCATCCAGTGCGGCTCGGCGGCCATCTCGAGCTCGCCGTTGTCGTTGCGCAGCTCCTCGCGGAAGCCGTGCTTCTCCCACATGTGCTTCAGGTGAGCCTGGGCGTGGATCATGACGAGGCCCTGCCAAGAGAGGGGTCGAGTAGCGTTTGGGCCTTGCAGGGCGGCCAGCTCGCGCGTGGTCGGGGACGGGGGTATGTAGATGGCGTCGGGCTGCTGGGCGGCGAAGTCGAGGACCGAGTTGATGAGCAGCTTGGAGAGGTTGAGCTTGCGGTAGGGGGCGAGGACGGAGAGGCGACCGAGCTTGACGTAGGGCTCTGGGGTGTGGAGCGTGTCCTGGTCCCGGGGCGGGTCGGCATCCGGGTGCTTGTCGTCGACGTACTTGTTCGGGCCGTGGGGCGGGGGGATGAGGCGGATGGTGCCCACGGGGAGGCGGTGGGCCGTGGCAGAGGCGCGGCGGGCATCGTCGGCGGGGGTGTTGGCCGAGTCGGTGCGGGCGAGCATGTTGTTGGGCGGCGAGTTGGACGAGGTGCCGACCGAGGCGTAGACGACCCAGTGCCAGCTGCGGGCATCGTCGTCGTCGAACTCGGCTTCCAGCGGCACGCCCTGCTCGCCGAAGACGTCCTCGCGCACCGACATGGCGTCCTTGAACAGCAGCGGGATGCCGTGGGCCGTCTGCTGGTTCCACGGCCTGGTCCTGTCCCAGCCGTCGACGTCGCTCTTGGGCGGGGGCAGTGTCGACATGAACTCGGTGCCGCCGTTGGCTGCTGCGCTGCTTGAGCCGAAGCCGTGCGAGATGCTGCCCGAGCGCTGCGGGATGCCGGCGCGAGTGAAGGGGCCGTCTATGGGAGCCATGGCCGGGCAGACGAAGTGATTGTGATTGTGATAGCGATAGCGATAGCGATAGCGATAGCTATGGTGGTCGTGTTGGTGTGGTTGTGCGGGGATGCTTGCTGCAGCCTGCAAGTGTCCGAGGCGCGAGGTCGAGGTTATGTCGGTACTCTTGTTTGGGCGCGTCGTGGTGCCGCGCAGAGAAGATGTCGTGCCGCAGAGAGAAGATGTCGTGCCGTCATCTGCTGTCGCAATTTCGCAAACCTGCCCAACACACTGCAGGCGCGGTGCCGTGCGCCCTTAAATAGCAGTCGTTGCTAACCGTGAGCCCCCCAAGCCCCACTCCTTTTAGGTCCCGCCTGGCCCAGCTGGGGGGTTCGGCTCCTTCTCCCTGCGCCTCACAGCGGGCAGGCTCATGCTGATCTGGCTCTGACCTGGGCCGCGAGCGAGTGAGGTGACGGCCGGTTTCTTCGCCGTCTAGTCCTCGATCCACAAGCTCGCCTGCATGACGTCGCTCGCCGGGACCCTTGCTTGGCACCATGCTGCTACTTCCTACTGCCACGCATTTCGGCGAGGCATTCCGAAGACAGCCTTGCGCCATGCATGCCTCCATTCCTGCCTTCACTGCATACGGAAAGCCCTGCAGCCCACTTCTCGCAACTGCATCTCTTCTCGGCTCTGAATGGCCGAGACACGGAAGCATCCCCTCGACCTCATACGCTAACTTCTGCACCATGATGGCAGATGGCACACTATGGTACACGCTCCACAGCTTCGCCCACCACTCTCATCGTAACAGTGCAAGTCGAGCTAGCCGTACCGTGTCTTTGACTTCGGTTACAAACAGCCATGACATCAGCGTGCACAATCAGACATGTCAATAAACTGAGCAGAATTCCATGCACGATGAGATGTAATACGAGTTTGGACTATATAAGCAATCTACTATCCCAAATAGGCATCAACCACAAGAAACACTGGGACCACTTCTCTTCTCCCATGACTCTCTGCCTACAGTAGCCGCAGCCTACAACATCGCTCTCGAAACCAACCCATCGGCGACGCCCCTCGACACCCAATCCGAAATCGCCATAGTAGTCACCATGGGATTCACACCGCTCGCGCTGGGAAACACGCTAGCATCAGCAACGTACAGCCCCACCGTACCCCACACCTGGCCCGTAGCATCAACAACACCCTCCTTCTCCACCGCACTCATTCGACACGTCCCCATCTGATGCGCAGACACGAACACCGTCTCCGGGCTCGGGAACCCCACCGCCTGAATCTCATCCAGCCACGCCTGGAACCTCGCATCGTTGATCCCATCCCCTGATGCCGGCAGCTCAGCATCCCTCTTGAACGTCGACACTCCAGGAATGGTCGTGAAGATCTCGCTCGCACCCTCAACGTACTGGATCCTAGCCAGCGCAAGCAAACCCTGCATGATATGTCTCTTGTCGAACTTGCTCGGCGTGTACGAGAACCTCACCCGCCCATCCACAGGATCCGGATACACTCTGCCCGTGTCGCGATCCTTGCATATCGAAATGTAGCCCGCCATGTGCTTCATACGCGCTGCGTCGAGCTTATACTGCAGCCCGCTTTTCCAGTCGAGCCAGATGAGCCAGGACGACGGGATCATGTTCGTGGCTTCGAGTTTGGCGCCGTGACCGCGCCCGTCGAGGTTTTCGTATTCGCCGACCACAGAGGTGAGGATGGCCCCCTCCCAGGGCTTGATCTCTTCTTGGTGGATGGCGCCCAGCATGGTGACGGGGTGTACGTGGAGGTTGCGTCCGATTTGGGGGCTCTTCAAGCCGGAGCGGAGGAGCAGCAGAGGGCTTTGCATCGTGCCGGCTGAGACGATGACGCGCTTTGCTTTAATGATGACTTTACGGCTCGTGGTGGGTTCGCCGGCAACGCCGCCGTTGATGTCGCGCGATACCCAAGAGCCGACTACGCCCGTTGCGACCTTCTTCCCGCCCATAGTCTTGAAGATGACTCTCTCAGCCTGGAATCCTTCGATGAATTGTGCGCCTGCTCGTGCTGCGTCCGGGAGATAGGATATCACAGGGCCCTGCTTCTCACAAGACCCGCACCCAAATGTGCAGTGCCCGCAGCGATGCTGTGCGCCACCAGTATTCTGCGGAACAACCTTGTGGCTATATCCCAGCTTTCTCGCACCCTCAAGTAATATCGCATTGGCTTGATTCTGCTCCAGATGCTCCGAACTCACACCCATGCGCCCACACACCCGGTCTAAACTCTCCTGGAATTCAGCAGACGTGAAGAATGGCAGTCCCTTCTCCGCCCACTCTCTCCTCACGTACCCCTGTGTCTGCAAACTCGCCGACCAATTCACCGTCCCACCACCGCCCCACGCTTGTCCGGCAACGATACTCGTACTCGTATCGTCAGAGCTGATAAACGCGCCATTCATGAACAGGTGATTCCATCCATCTGCTTCGCTCATAGGGAAGTGATCAGGCGTCCAGTGGTACGCTTTCTCGACAACGAGCACACGATTACCTGCTTCTGCGAGATTCTTCGCACACACACCACCACCACATCCGCTGCCTACGATGACTACATCGGTTTCCACGACCTCGGGCTTGTCGCCGGGTGGAAACTGGATGAATTCGTAGTCGTGGCCCTTGCCGGGTTTCATGCCTGTCGGTACGCGAGGAACGCCCAGGACTCGGCGTAAAGTTGGGGTGATCTTGATCCAGGTCTGTTTCGTTAACACGGTCAGGGAGCGGTGGAGACCGCGGATCGTTCCTAGTCTTGCTGTACCCCAGCTTCGGATGATGGATTCCCGTACGTGGACAGGCTGTTCGCTGATGGGTGTGAAGTAGCCTGTCAAGGCAAAAGATCCGGCGCGTGTGTTGAGTACATTTAGAACCATTATCAGCTCTTTACGGGTCGATGAAGGCATGTAGAGAGCAAATATACGCTGCAGTTCCTGCTTGAATGCTGGATTGGAAGATGCATAGTCGTCGAGGTACTCTCTTGCTGCGACTGAAGCATCTGGATCAGATTCAGGCGTCAGCGCTCGTAACGTGGAGAGAGCGGTTGAGTATTCGGTATCCGTAGCTGCAATTTCGGTCCTGGTATTTGCGATCGATATCGGCTTGACTGCGGGTATGCACGCATCGGAAATAGCAAGCAGCGTCTTCCATTGTGCCGGCGTCAATGGATCTTCCTTAGGTAGAGGTGGCAGAGGTGTTGCTTTCGGCGAGACTGGCTCGGTGGGAAGTGACATTTTGACTGTGCTTTGACGATATTACTGATCAGCGTACGCGCAGCATTGAGGAGTGGGCAGAATGCAGGTCCTTGTGTGACGCCACGCAGGGACGGCTAGTGGAGTCTTTATCCCCACATTATCCCGGACCGCCTCCGTGGATTCGTTGCTTCCCCGCTGCCTTCTTCACGCTTGTGTTTCGCGTATGAGCCTCGGTTCAGACGGACGCCGCCAAGGATGCCGAACCTAGGGACGTCAACCACTTGCATGCCATGCTCGCACCATCACCCCACATTTGGATGCCTCCTGTATCCTGACAGAGAACAGGTCACGTCGTGACTGCTGCTTTCAAGTGTTCCTGACATTTCTCTAGAGGCCTGATCACGTTCTTGATGATCTCGCCTCGCCATGAATCGTTTACATTCCTCGCGCTCGTGAAGAAGCACCATTTCACAGCAGACGCGACTTCATCCCAACCCTCATCACTAACCCTTTGAGACTACTTCATCGCAGCTAGAAGGTCGAAATCTTGCTTGACATCTCCAATCCAGTTGGGTGCTTCTTGCGGAGACGGTGATCTTCCAGTCGTCCACCAAAGCAGAGATCTAAGAAGAGGATGTTAAGCGAGGTGAAATCGCACTCAGCAGCTTGAGCATTCACGGTTCCTGGTTGCTGGGGTGAGAACCCCTGTCGGATGAAGGGCTCGTAGTGTGGTATGTCGCTGTTGTCGTCTGTACACGGAAGGAAGTAAACATCCGCTTTCGTGAGACCTGTCCTGAGCCATGGAGTAAATTGTAGCTGCGCAACTGAGGAAGCGAGCTGTAGGACAATGGAGTAGCGCTGACGCCTGCTCAGATGTTCTGCGTAATCGTCGGAGGGCATGAAACCCAATGTCAGTGCCCGGCTATCATCAGGGCGAGTTCTTGTTGTTAACTTAGCCGGGTGGACGTGGTATGTTTCGTTCTTATGGCCGATGATGCCTGCACATTCGCAATTTTGTTCTTTGCCCAAAAGCTGGCAAAGCTTGATGTTCGAGTAGACTGACGAGTTTAGGTCCAGTGTTGGTGCAGCCCGGACATGTAATGTAAAAGCAGTCTTATTTCGAGTTGCTGATGCTGATGACGATGATCGAATAGGCATCAAGCCTGACTGGATAGAGAGAAAGACGACTGGGATCCGACGGAGAGCTGTATAGGCTTGTTTCCATTTCGCACTCGCCACCAGAAACCGCCAACTTTGGCAACATCGCGCCAGTGCTCCAGACCAGAGATTATGAGCGGGAAAGCTCATAAGAGGATGTCTGCAAGTTCGAGGCCGCTCATTGAGAAGCTTTGAAGGGCCAGAGGTCGAGAAAAAACACCATGTGGTGAAGCTGTGAGGTGGGGTTAGACTCAGCGGAAGGAGCGAGTGTTGTCATCCCCCGCACTTCTGGCCCCAACCTTCTACAAGCCCACGCCACTCCATTCCAGCTGAAGCCATGCTGAAAACACAGTTTGCTCTTTGCTACACAACATCTCTGCGGATCATGTCTGTGTCGACAAGATGCCAATGTGTTTCGTCCAAACAAAAAAACCGACACAGATTCGAAATCAAAGGAAGCAGCGGCAGCGGCAGTGGTAGCGGAGATGTTGATGGAGAAGAGGCAAAGCTCAAACGTACATCAAGAGAGCACCAACGTGAAAGATGATCAAGGAGGGAAGATAACTAAAATTTCGCCAAACAGAACGCTGTCATGGACGATGATCTAAGGGTGGTGACTATGGTTAGAATCCTCAAGGCATTGGAGGCACGTAATCAGAGAATATGGCAGCATCCGTATTCTACAATGAGCTGGAGATAAACCAGAAACCCCCACCCACAAGTTGATTTGCTTCATGATATGTGGAAGCCACTTTCCCGTCGTCGACCCAGATTCGCTTTTTAACCCTCCAGTCTCACAGCTCTGCTCAACCACGATTCCTCAGATCTCACTCTTCTGAATCACCTCTGTGTAGCACCGCTACTCAGCACTATATATCACCCTCACCTTGCCAGCAAAAAACACTGCCTCTGTGCAAATTGAAAAGATCCACAGATACACCGACGCGACTCAGAAAACTGAAGCAGCAAACAGAAAACCCCTGTACTAATTTACAGGGCAATCAATACCAGCATTTCACTGTCATAGATCGCCACCATCACAAAACCGCTCATCCCTACACCACCAACCCGCCTCCTAGTCCACCATCCTTTCCCGTCAACCCAGGACCAGAAACCACACGCCCACGTCCTCGCACCCAGCCCACGGATTCCTCGCATACACCACCAGCCCAGCTCGTATCGTTATGGACAAGCATCCGCTCAATGCATTTGCTTTTCAATACTCCAATATCGACACCCACACGTCGCACGAAAAGCAGAAGACATTCCACGCTGCGAAAGAACGCGGTTGATTGGCGTCTGGGAGAGTGTATGCACACACCCCACTCTCGATTATAGTTCATCACGAGCAGAATCAAGTCATAGGTAAGCGAAAGCTTCTACCTACGCCAGTTAAAGCTAGTTGGCAGCCAGCTAAGCTAAGCGATAGCTGGAGTGACATTTCAGGTAACACATCGCAAGGCCACAGCGTAAGAAGTGTAGGACGCGAATAGTAAGTGATTACCCATCTACCTGATTATATCTCTGGTCTATTAAAGAGTCGTTGTTTAAGTGGGACATTTAGCTAAGCAGCTCTCAAATAGTTATCCACAGATCCACCCTCAGCTTCTATGACAGGCAATAGCTGGGAATTTCATTACTTTCCACGCGGTTATCGATTCGGTGTGGATAGCGCCGTTGTTCTCTGGATATCGCTGTGTTGGAAGCGTGCGTTTTAGCTGCTATCCCCGCTTGGAGGTTTTGAGCTTATTGCATCTCTTTCGGGGTGGGTTCTTGTTGGGTGTGAGCGGGGGTGTCGACACGTATGGGTAGAAGGAATAGTTCTGTGGGCTTGAGAGGGTGGATGAGGTGGTTTTGCAAGGGGGTGTTGATGGATTGTTGGGCGGGTGGGCTGTAGGCTGTATGTTGCGTTTGTTGCTTTAAGTATGAGTGGGGCTTTTGGGGGTCAATGGGAGGATTTAAGGGCTACATGTTGCAGATTCCGCCCTGTAAGGTGCAGCGGGAATAAACCTTTGCATGTTAACTAGCAGTGACGGATAATGCCAAAGACATGCACATGCAACTTGATCTTTAGCTCTTATGGCAGGCTCTACTTGTTCTTTTATCGCCCCGTGTTTCGACTCCATCGCCCTGGGTTGCTCCGTATCTTTATCTGGGTCCAGCGCACGCTCAACTACTTTACTATCTGTTCCCTCCCAATCCCACCTCCAGCATCGCCGTCAGAGCGAGCAGCAGATCTCTCACCGCAACGCAGTTTGCATAATTCTGCTCGCGAGCCCCAGGCCCAAATAGAACTGATGATTGGGGCGTCGGGCGGGATAGTCCATCTGGTGTCTGGTTTGATGATGTGTTGAGCGTCAGCGGGCGATTGTTTGGAGGAGTTGGATGCTGAGTGTAGCTGATGTAGATTCGTTGCTGCAGAATCGCGAGATGGTGCGATGATTGCGTGCGACGTAGATACGGCATGGCGGGCGCTGCATGATGGTGTGGCAGGGGATACTTGGTTATCACTACATGTCGCAGTGGTGAAGCGACGATCTCTCGAATGCTTGTCCAACAAGGGGTTTCAGCGTGACATCTCGCTTTATTACTCTTCAGTCTTGATGCGCGGCCCACTTGACTCAGGATAGTGATCCCAAAACTCCCGTTCGATCCTAGCGAAGATCTCCTCAAGCGGGGTGACATCCTGGTCGCTATTGACACCGCGTTCGATTGCATCGCGGATGTCCTTCATTTTTTCCACGAGTCTGCGATTATGTTGCATGTTGAGGCCCTGCTGGGCTGCAATATAGCTCTCGCGTGCTCTGCCCGAGTTAGTGTCTTTGACTCGTTCATCACATGGCGGTGTTCGGCTTACCTTCTTGCGCTTGATGCTAGCTGGGCCTGCAGCTTTGCCCGCTCTTCCTCGGCGGCGGTCTGCAATACTTGTTCATGTGACGCGTTAGACCTTTCCGAAACATGGGAGCTGATAGTGGCAAGGTCCTCATCAGTGAGCTGGGTTAGGTCTCGGACGAGATCTTTGACGTTGTCGGATTCAGAAGGTGAGCCTAGAACGGTATTCCAGTGCCGGCGGTTGTCTTCGAGGTCACTGAGGTCTTCCACGGCCGCTGTCCGCAAGTTGAAGAGGTGTGTGAGAGCTGTTGTTCGTTCCGCTGCGGTAAGGTTCGCCAGCCGGTCGACGATGCCGTCTATGAAGACGCTTCGTTCCTTGTCCATGATGAAAGGCACCGTGCTTTCAATATATTTGTGTGTACGTGAGCTCGTCTACTCAAAGTCAGTTTTTGGGCAGAAAAGTGAGTCAGGTTGTGTACATGAGCGGAACTACTTGTTCAAAGAATACACTGCATTGGCACTTCTCCTGATTGCGATCGGACGGGAAAGCCTTGTTGTGAGCACTCCGAGCAGTGAGATAATAATGCAAATTGATAGAGAAAGACGCTCATCTCGTGTAGTCAGAGTAAAACTAGGTGAGACCAAGGACTACATATCCCCGTGGGGCGCATACGAGTAGAACCCGCGCTGTCATTGTCGTCGCCAAGCTAGGGTCTGCCATACATTGCAGGGGGAGGTAGAATACGTATTGCTCGGTGCGCGCTTAGTCGAATTGAGCGTGTGGTGTTGTGTGTCGTCACGGGAGGTTACGGGGATTGGCGCGGAAAGGCTCCGATCAGCTCCGATGGCCCTGTCATATGCGCTAATACACCTGCGCGAACCTCTATACTCGGCCGGTAAGAGAGAGATCCAAGGATCAACACGGGCGGCTTCGACGAATTTTCTAGAGTTTTGCGGGGAGCGGTAGCTCCGCCCTGAGTGCTGCGTCAATGGCGGACATGGCTTGCACTAATTTCTCTTCCTGCAGTCTCGGCGCTACTACCTGGACGCACAGAGGCGATCCAATGTAGGCTGTGCGATCGAAGCCGCTCCCTGATTGTGTCAGTCACACGTCTTGAGATACTTGGTAACGTGAAAGTATCAACTTACAGAGATCTCGATTAACCTTGTCCCAGCTGCCGAGAGGCTTGCTCTTCATCTCGCCCTTCATGTCTGCTTCGGTGAAATTCCGGACAGGTATGGTGCCTGCTGGGTAGTTAAGCAGTACGAAGGAACTCGTGTAGCCTGCACCGTTCCAGCGGTCGATTGGCGGGACGGGATGCGGTGCGACAGGGCAGATGAAAGCGTCGATTTCGCCGGTCTTGTCTCTCCACATCTGCAAGCCCTCTTTGAGCAGTTTCTCTCGCTTGCCGTGCAGCTCTTGCAGTGTCTCGAACGGCGCCATCTTTTTTCGTTTCAAACGCGTCGACAACCATGGCGACAAGGGCTCTTCTGCAGACTCCAGAAGATCGAACATTGCATTCGCGCCTTCCACATTGAACAAGCCGTTAGCGAGCGAATGACATTGTGAGAAGAGTGCAGCAATGTCCATGTCGACCACCTCGATCCCAGCCTTTTGCAGTTTTGTTTTTGTTTCGTCGAGCAAGCGTGCGATCGGTGGAAGTGGCTCGATTACTCCATCTCTCCTGACGACACCAATCCTCAGCCTCTTCGCCGGAACACCGGGTGAAGCCCTCCACGGTGACGGTACGACATCCGGATCGAGGTTCCAAGGCTCCTGATCGGAGACTGCCTGGAAGAAGAGGTCCATGTCCCGCATGGAGTGCGCCAAGGGGCCGGCGCTGGCTGGTAGTCCAACTTTGGCCGCACCAGGGAGTGAGCCGCCTTCGATGAAAGCGTATGGAACGCGGCCATCGCTAGGTTTGATGCCATACAAACTGTCGCACATTGCAGGAATTCTGATTGAGCCGCCGACGTCGGTGCCAACACCTAGCACCGACCCGCGCATGGCAAGTAGGGCGCCTTCGCCGCCTGAGCTACCCCCTGCGGTGAGTGCTATATTGATGGGGTTGAGGGTGCGGCCAAAGATGTTGTTGTGCGAATCCAACGCCATGAGAGCCTGTGGCACATTCGTTTTGCAGTAGAGCACCGCACCAGAGCGGAGTAATACGTCGACAAGCACGGAGTTATCGGTAGCTGGTTTGAAGGACAGTGCGGCGAGTCCAAGGGAGGAGTCGTATCCACGGACATTGAACATGTCTTTCAAAGAAACCGGGACGCCGTGCAGCAAGCCTAGAGGAGGCTTGCCGGCATTCAGGTGAGCATCCAACTCTGCCGCCCGCTTCAGGCCATGATCAAAGAAGATCTCGGTCAGGCAGTTTGTGAGCTGGTGCGCCACTGCTGCCCTCTGCTGGGGGTCAGTCAGGTCTATGTCCAGACGTCGAGCCAGTGTACCTTGCAGAAAGCTGTTGTAACGTCGACACATGTCAGCCTTCTCTCCCGAATCGCTTCTGCCAAGGCGGTAGCATCATAGTTCTCGGTGATGTCCAGCTCTTTGTCTGTGAACAGGCCAGACTGGCGAGGCACCCTTAGATAGTTTGTCACGCTTGAGGGCGGGAGCTGGGGCAGGCGCCATTGGCTAGGTATGCGGGCGGACTGCTGGTCCTTTTTTTG
Organism: Ascochyta viciae-villosae; assembly: GCA_004335205.1. NCBI lineage: Eukaryota > Fungi > Ascomycota > Dothideomycetes > Pleosporales > Didymellaceae > Ascochyta > Ascochyta viciae-villosae. The sequence continues at coordinate 88,567 of SATZ01000112.1, forward strand.
CCAGGAGACAGACTGCCATCTAGGCGTGGACGTGGGATCAGTTTGGGTTTTAGACTTGGTCATTGTGCTGTTGAAGTGTTGATGGTGCAAGTGACGCGTGTGGAGACGGTGTTTCAGTGTTGAACGTGGGGAAGCCGAGGTTGGCCTGAGGGGTACCGGTAGACGCAAGGGCATGCACTGTGCGACTTGCCGTGGCAATTTAGTCGCGATTCTTCAGCGCTTGAGGAATCATGATGGAGCTAGTGTTGCTAATAGTACAGTCTTCGCTCTCCACGGCTCGTAGCGAAGCGTTGCATGCAGGCGTGGTCTGAGAGCTGACATGGGCTCGCTAACATTCGCTCGCTAACACACGCTTGCTGACAAAGGATCTCGGATGAGGAAGCCGGGGCGTCCTGAGTCAGCGCATATAAGACACGGTACATGACAGCCCTGACACCAAAGACGGTCTTCAGAAGGGTCTAACGTCACATGCTCTCGCGAGGATCGATGACATGTGGCGATGCTGTCACGGTCTGACAGCGCGCTTGGTCGCGAACCCCTGGCGCAGACTAAACCGTTAGCTACCTAGCTACCCCAGGAAAATCTGGAATCCACGATGGACCGATAGAGCGGACCCACAGCAGGCTCACCCCTTTCAGCTGACGGTGCCAGGTGTTCTTCCCTCCCTCACCTCCACGCATCGTCGAGTCGCGCTGCCATCCATTGCACCGCCATGGCCTTGAATTCATCCTCTGCAGCGCCGCTGCACCCCTACTACCCCCTCGGCGTGGAGATTGTGGGGTACATGGCGAACGAATGGAACACGTTCGAGCTGGTTAGCATGTTCGCAGCGGGGTGCGCCGTCATCTTCAGCATCACGTACGCGATCCTGATGAAGTTGCGCCCCAACGCCAGCAACTCGGACGTGTCCATTATGATGTGGTTCGTCCTGTGCGGCTGCATCCACTCGTTCTTCGAGGGCTACTTTGCCTACAACTTCAGGCACATGGGCGGCATGCAGGATCTGTTTGGCCAGCTGTGGAAGGAGTACGCGCTGAGCGACTCGCGTTACCTGACCCAGGACGCCTTCGTCTTGTGCATGGAGACAGTCACCGCGGTACGCCTCACTCTTGTACATGACTCCAGCCTCGCCACTAACGAACACACGACAGGCCTTCTGGGGACCCCTCTCCTTCGTCACTGCCTACCTCATTGCTGTGGACCACCCGCTCCGCTACTCTCTGCAGCTCATCGTCTCGCTCGGCCAGTTCTACGGCGACATCCTGTACTACGCCACCTCCCTGTTCGACCACTACATCCTCGATGTGGCCTACACCCGCCCGGAGGCAGCCTACTACTGGGGCTACTTTGTGCTGATGAACTTCTTCTGGATCGTCATCCCTGGCTACCTCATGTACCAGAGCGTTGATGCGACCGTGCGTGCATTCCGCGCTGTCAACGATGCCTCAAAGCTGCTGCAGAAGGCTGAGCAGATGGGCTACTACAAGAAGAAGGCGTAGAGGCTGGGAGGGATAGTGAGGGGGAGAGAGTCCGCCGAGACAGGCTGTGGGGACAAGGGCGTTGGGCGCAAAGCGAGCGATTGATGTTGCGTGGATATACATATACCCTAGATTCGCAGCTGAAGGAGTACACGTGATGATGAGGGAAACACTTTGTAGACGCTCGGTTCCTGGAGTGCCCTGAATGGAACCGATTTGTGGCTGCGTCTTCCCAAGCATCCCTGTGGCGTCGTGTCGATCACTCGCCCAGTGACCGGCGCACCGGAAGCCATCGCACCCAACCATGTGGGGCAGTAACAAAAGGACCGCTTCTTGCCATGAGCACCTGGTAAAAGGGCCAAAGACGACTTGTTAGAAAAAACTGCATGCCCACGTACCCCAATTCCTCCGCCTTAGCTCTCCCACCTACAAGATGCGGCTTCTCACCACCCTAACCACGCTCTGCGTCGCCCCAGCACTTGCCAGCCATGCCTCCAGCACGCCCCTCTCGATCCAAATGGCCCATTCCATCATGTCCCGCACGCAAGGCGTCTACACCAGCAGCGCCGACCCGTCCGGGACCCTACAGGCCGGCTTCATCCAAAAGACCTTCTCCCTCATCACCGCGCAGTACCCCCAGCATCCCTCCACCCCGGATCTGACAGCGTACATAACGCGGTCTGCAGACTCGCTGCTCGGCATCTTCAACAGCTCGACGTCGGCGTTGCGGTTCGCCATGGATAGGCTGTCGAGCGGGAATGCGTTTATTCGATTGTACGAAGAGACTGGCGAGGCCAAGTATCAAGCTGCCGTCGACGTACTGCGGACCAGCGTGGATGAAAACAAAAGAAACGCAGAGCAGGGACTCTGGTACTTTGTTTACCCCAACTGGAGCTACCTAGATGGCATGTTCTCATTCGGTCCCTTCTGGGCTCTCTACACGCTCACCTACACGCCTACCGACAGCAGCGCGTGGAGCGAGTTGAAGAGACAGTTTGCGCTGCTGGCTGCGCACTGCGGACTCGATGGCTCGGATGGGCTGTTAGTTCACGGGTACGACGACAGTCGAACGGCGGTGTGGGCGAACAACACGCTAGGGCAGAGTCCGCATGTCTGGGGGAGGAGTTTGGGGTGGTATGTGATGGCGTTGATGGACACGGTAGAGATACTAGACGCGCGTGTTCACCATCTTCATAACGGTCGTGAAGTCCAGCATGTGCGCGCCGCGTTGGTGGACGAGTTTACACTGCGCATGCATGCCATTGCTCGCACGGTCGATTCTGCTACCGGCGCGTGGTGGCAGGTTCTGGATCAGCCGGGGCGGGCGGGGAATTATATCGAGAGCAGTGGCAGTTCCATGTTCACGTATGCGCTGCTCAAGGGTGTGAGATTGGGATACTTGGATGCGAGGTCACCGCGCCTCAACGCGAGCTATGTCGATATCGGACGCAGAGCTTATGGGTACTTGAAGGATACGTTTGTGGTGGACAGTGGGAATGGGACGCTGGGGTGGAATGGCACCGTGAGCGTGTGCAGTCTGAATAGCACGGCCAGCTACGAGTACTATGTGGGCAGGCCGTTGCTGTTGAATAGTGTGTTGGGGAGTGCGGCGTTTGTGGCGGCGAGTTTGGAGGTTGAGCGGTTGGATGGGTATTGAGTGGGTTTTATCAGAGTAAAAGCAGGGCTTGTGAGTATAAAGCTGTGTCACGACGAGACCCAGCAACGACAAAAAACAGCTGAAGAGCTACTTGGCGCTGGGATTCGATCATCGTGTCGAGATTTGACTCGGTCCATGGCCGAGTATTTATAGCAGCTGTAGAACCCTGGTTCCCATGGATTCTTAAGATACTGCTCTATCTTTGTTTGGTTTGCACATTCTTCATAGCCCTCTCACGGCTCGTCCTCTCGATGCCCCTCTATCTGCAACGGCAGTCGGGACCCATGTGATGGGATGATCGAAGCATGGATAAACGGCTGACAGGCGAACGCGTCATGGATCATGCTGCCGCATCCCCACCGTCGGTCAAAAGAGGAGGCTGGGAGCCAGGCTGGACGTGGACGAGTCAAGCAACAGCAAAGACGCCAAAGAGGCAGCACAAGCTTAGCGTGTGCAAGCATTATCGTAGTCTATCTCGGTGTATGGCGAGAGGTGGGTGCAACGTGCATAGTCCATGTCAGTCTATGGCGTGGTGTGTGGCTGGCTTGTTTTGTTCATGGGTGGGCCTCGAGCTGACAGGATGCAGCCGCGATTGGATCGCCAGCATCACACATGGATCCAGCAGCACGACGTTGAATTGTGCCACCACCCACCCTGACGCCCGGAGCGAGCGGGACCTCCGTGCAGACGACACCGAGACACTCACGCCTTGACACGCACGACTGCTGTTCGCCGTCTGCTACGCACTGAGCCCCGAGGCGGGGAGGAGACCAGCCAAGCGCGCGAAGTAAACATTCCCCGGAGACGCCGCCGCCGCCGCCGCCGCCGCCCAAACAAGAGCGCACAACAGCAAACACCAGTGACCCGTGACCCAACACAACCACCGCCCGGCACCGCCAATGCCCCCAGGGCCTCATGCCCGCCTCGCCGCTGCCCGCTGACGCTGACGACGCAGCCGGCCAGAAGAAACATGGCTCGCCCGGCAAGAAGAAGGCGGCTGCAGCAGAGAAGGCGGCCAGCAGTAGCAGCCATAGCAACACCAAGACCAAGAGCAACATGAACGGCAACGACTTTGCCAAGGCCATTGGCATCAACAAGCCCGCCAATGTGCGCGACAAGATCAAGCGCTGGCAGCAGGAGGGGGGCGCCGACCCTGCCCTCGTTGCTGCTGCTACTACAGAGACTGCGGTGCCATCTGTCGACGTCGAGCCCAAGCCACAGCCACCGAAGCCCAAGCCGCAGCCAACGTCGTCGCAGCCCACGTCGCAGCCCGTATTG
>SATZ01000113.1:0-92732 GCA_004335205.1 Ascochyta viciae-villosae
TTTGCAACCTGCCTTATAATTTGCAACTATAATTTGCAACCTGCCTTACAATTTACGACTATAACTTGCAACCTGCCTTACAATTTGCAACTACAATTTATAACTCTAACCTAGTAAATAGTATAGTAAGAGGGTTAGAGAAACTCTAGGTTTTCTTTTTTTAGTTTCGCGTTATATGTGCACGTACTAGCTTAGTAACAATTTAGGTCCTAAATCTCTAAACCTAATATATATAGAAAAAGGTCTAATATAAAAGAGATTTAAACTAAAACTAGATTATAGTGCCTAGTATCTGCTTTCTATATTAATTTAACTTGCCTAGGGCGTTTACGTAGCAGAGACTATAGTTTCTTATATAAAGATAGCAAAGAAACACCCTTATAATCCTTGTTTAGCAGCTAGTATAGGTAGTAGGTAATAATATTACTATTGTATAAGGTAGAAATACTGTAAGGTCTAGTTCTATAAGTTGTAATTAACTTATAAAGCACTGTTTAGCCTATTTAGCATTAGCTAGAGTAGTTACTAGCTATATAGTACTAGACCTAGAGGTAGGTAATAATAACTCTTTTTAGCTTAGCGTAACCTGTATTCTATACTATAGTACTACCTCTTAACAGTATAATAACTATAACTTAGATTATAGTTCTATAAGTTATAATTAACTTATAGGGCCCTGTTTAGCTAGTATAAGGTTAGCTAGAGTAGTTACTAGCTATATAGCGCTAGACCTAGAAGTAGGCAATAATAACTCTTCTTAGCCTAGTAGTAGGTAATAATAACTCTTCTTAGCTTAGCGCAACCTGTGTTCTGCGCTATAGTACTACCTCTTAACAGTATAATAACTATAACTTAGATTATAGTTCTATAAGTTATAATTAACTAATAGGGCTCTTTTTAGCTAGTATAAAATTAGCTAGAGTAGTTACTAGCTATATAGCGCTAGACCTAAAGGTAAGTAATAATAACTCTTCTTAGCCTAGTAGTAGGCAATAATAACTTCTTTTAGCCTAGCGTAACCTATATCCTACGCTGTAGTACTACCCCTTAATAGTGTAATAACTATAACTTAGATTATAGTTCTGTAAGTTGTAATTAACTTATAAAGCTCTATTTAGCTAGTGTAAAGTTAGCTAAAGTAGTTACTAGCTATATAGCGCTAGACCTAGAGGTAGGTAATAATAACTCTTTTTAGCCTAGTGTAACCTATATTCTGCGCTATAGTACTACCCCCTTTTAGCCCTTAGAACTTAATAACTAGACTTTAGACTATAATTTAGAAGAGTATATTCTTCTAAGAAGGTTATACGCTATTAATTCTACCCTAAAATTTAAAATTAAATTTTTTAATGTTTGTCTAACCCTAGGCCTGTTTTTTCTCTTCTAATTAGGCTCTCTACCTACATCCCCGACTTATAACTAACTAACTAACTAACTAACTAACTAACTAACTAACTAACTAACTAACTAACTAAGCTTCTTTAACACTCTCTTTGTCTACTATCTACTCTTTTTCTTCTCTTCTACTTTCTTACTTGTTTACACCTTCTTACTTGTTTACACCTTTCCTCTTTGCCTATACTTAACTTTGCTTTAACTTCTTTGTTTCTATTCTATCTATTCTTAACTACTCTATTACTTTCTTTCTCTTTTCTTTTTCTAAATATAAAACCCTAACTCTGTCTTTTCTTTAAAACTCTAACCCTCTCTTTTCTTTAAAACCCTAATCCTGTTCTTCTTTTTAACCCCTAACTCTACTCTAATTTTAAAACTCTAGTTCTTCTTTTTTTTCTTCTTTCTAATAATACTCTTTACTTTCTTCTCTCTAAAACACTTTATCTATTCTTCTTTCTTTCTACTTTTTTCTTTTTTATCTTATCTTCTCTATAAAACTCTCCTCTAATCTGTTTTACCTTTTATACCTCTACTTATGTCTGTTAACGCTTTTTAAATTATTTAACATCTCTTTTTACTTCCTTTTTACTTTCTTTTTACTTTCTTTTTACTTTCTTTCTACCTTCTCTTCTCTTAATAAATTACTATCTTAACTCTTCTATTTTAACTCTTTATCTTTTCTATCTTCTCTTAATTCTCTTTATAACTACTAACCTACTTATTTCTTCTATTTGTCTGTGTACTTTTACTTCTTTTCTTCTTTCTCTTTATCTATTTCTTCTAACTTAATCTCTATTCTTTTTTAAAATCTTTTTTCTTAATATATACTTGCTAACTTTTCTTTAATACTTTCTTTAAATTCTATACACTCTGTTTTCTTCTTCTTCTTTCTACTCTACTACTTTCTTTCTTTTTTACTACTTTCTTTATACTCTATACACTTTGTCTTCTACTTCTTCTTTCTTCTCTTTAATAATTCTGTTAAACTACTAAACTACTAAACTACTTACGCTTTCTTTTCTTCTTTCTTCTTTCTTTACTTACCTTTTCTTTCTTTTCTTTATAGCTGTAACGGTCTTTTTTTAACTTTTCCTTCTCTTACTTACTTACTTTTATTGCTCTCTTAACTTTAACTCTCTTTTTTATTCTCTTTACTCTGCTTATCTTTCTTCTACTTATCTTTCTCTCTTCTTAAACTTCTTAAACTTAACTTTTCTTTATTATTTAATCTTTTCTTAAATCTAACAGGTTATAGTCTATGTTTCTTAAATATAAATAACTCTAACTCTAACTTGCGTCTAGCTTTAAACCTAACTTTACACTATAACACCTTATAGGCCCTCTGCTTACCTTCTACTTTCTACTCCTCTTTTTTCCCTCTTTAACAGCTTAATAATATAGTCCCTGCTGTCTGCTGCTAATAGTAAACCTCTTTAGCTTCTAGAGCTTTATACCTGCGTTCTACTCTCTGCTATAAGTTACAGCTCTTAACCTACGTCCTAGCCTAAACCTAACTTAGCTACACTGCTTCTACAAATTGTAAACAAAAAACTCTTTTATTAGCTACTACTACACCTGCTAGCTTTTCTACTTTGCTATTAACTGCGTAATCTAATAAAACTCCTCTACTAACCTATTGCTTTTAACACACTCTAACGCCTATTTACGCTCTAAATACTAAATTAATCTTTCTATTAAACTTGTATTAACGCCCTGCTCTACTAACTAGCTAATCTACTACTTTGTTACGCCTTCTCTACCCTTGTACACTAACTCTAATAACCTTACTACTAACACTCCTTAGTATTAACAATCTCTTTTATCTACTCTCTAATACTATTTATGTTTATTCTCTTCTTATTAATTGTACACCTTCTACAGTACTCTATACTAAAAACAACCTAAATACTCTTTAAACTGCATCTTCTCTTCTACTGCCTTAATTATCTTCTTAGCCTGCTAGCTCTTTAGCTTCTAACACTGCTGCATGTTATACTTACTTTATCTATTACCTGCTACCTTGCATATCCTATACTACTTTGTCTACTATGCTAACTGCCTACGCAACTACTCTATGTTAGCAAACTCTTGCTACTGCTACTATATTAACGTCTACTGTAGGCTACGTTATACTTACTACTACTGCTTAAACACCTACTGTGTCTCCTCTTATTCTGCCTTAACTATGTCTGTATCTGTATCCTCTACGTTGCTGCTGCCTCCTTTATCCTTCTCTATCTCCTTCTCCTCTATCTTCTTCTTATCTTCTTTTTTACTGTCTGCTCCTCTGCACACATTGCACTTCTCCTCTCCCTCTTTACACACTACCTGCTCTTTCTCTTACCTGTCTAAATACCTGTCTAACACTACCTGCCTGCACGTTGCTGTCTTGTTTATACCTTCTACGTACGCTTACACTAGCTGCTGCTTTACCTCTTCTTACTTATTCTTAGCTACCTGCTGCTTGCCTTTCTATACAATTACAACTGCTTTACTACATAACCTATCTTATCTTATGCGCCTGCTTTCCTATGCGTAATCTAATATAGTAAATAGCTAATTAATGTGTATAATATACTAGATATCTAGTATATTAATGCCTATTCTTAACGCGCTTATTACTATAATTACCTACTTCTTACCTACAGCAAATTCTTCTAATATACTTACTTTGCCTACAGCCTTATAATAGTATGCGTAATAACCTAACTTCTTTACTAACTTCTTAACCTTTAGCACTAAATTACTGTACACTATAACCTTGCTTATCTTATACTTATATAACTTCTACTATACTATACCTAACACTATCTCTTCTACCTTCTTCTTTTTTACTACTTTACTTACCTTAATTACGTAGTACGCTACGTTTATTCTTGCAGTTTTATCTTGCTTAACGTATATCTACTAGAATAACTTATCCTCTTTACTTAGCAGCAATGTTACTATTAACATTACTATCTGCGTCTTAGTAGCTACTAACTTACCTAACTTCTATATCTCCTTACAGAAATTATACTAGCAGTTTAACATAATATAATCCTTATTAATTACAATTTAGTTTAACTACTATGTTGCTTATAACTAGTTTAAAAATATTACAAACTCTTCTCTAACTACTAACTTAGGTGTTACTAACATAACTACAGCTACGTCTAGTAGGTAGTAGCTATTCTACTTAGTGCATAATATTCCTAGCTTTATGTATTACTATATTATATCTTCTTACAATGTAATTAATAGTATAATAACTACTATTATACTGCCTTACTCTGCCTACGCTAGTAATATAAATAATATGCTTTTGCTTGCTCTAGTTAGTATTATAGCAACTACATAGCTCTTACTAGACATAATAGTATTAACAGCCTCTTTCTACACTTCTTAAAACTTAGCTGCCTTACCTATTATCTTCTATAACTGCATAGTTGTGTCTATCTTCTTTAATTAGCCCTATTAATTAATTCTTACCTTATCTGCTTTGCTCTTAAATAGCGCCTTCTTTTACTTTTTACACTTTCTACTATCCTACACGTCTACTTAAAATTTTAAAAATTAATGCTAATCTATGCTTAACATGTAGAACTGTTGTCTTTTATTAGTAATAGCTTCTGCCTGCTCTATAATACCTTGTGTATATATTATCTCTACAACATACGCTATATGTCTAGCTTACTTATCTACAGCTAACGCTGCTATGTTCTTCTTATTCTATTTCTTGTTGTTGTTACTCTCTTTTGTTCTAAACGCCGTAGATCTGCGTAAAAAACACTAGCTAATACTAATAGCAATCTTATAGTATATAGCAATTATTAACGTCTACTCTAGCTCTATCCTGCTTTTACGCTTTAACATTTATAAAACTAGTTACTTATCTACTTCTATCTACTAGAATTAGCTAGCTACATATGTAATAATATTACCTTCTTCTTTTACACTATTACTTCTAACTACTACTAGAATAGTAACACTAGCTATATATAATACACTACTAGCTTACTTATCTTACGCAGCAAATACTAGTAGATAATCTTAATATTACTACTAATGTTGTATTCTTTATAGTACTGTGTTGCTATGTATACTATACTATCTTTAATGCCTATATTACAAAGTCCCTTCTTTACAGTATTGCTATATTAAATACTAGCTAATTTAGGCTATCTTGCTAGCTGTTCTTTTATAATATATACTAACACTGCTATCTTCTTACAGAACTTAACAACGTAATCTATATACTACTCTACTTCTTATTTATTAATACTTAAACAGGTTCCCTATTTTATAAATCTATTCTAGATACTAGCGTCCTGTCCTACCTGCTAGAATAACTACCTCTCTTTATTAACAGGTATATGCGTGCAGTAGTCCTTTAAAAAATTCTACCTAGGCTGCTTATTAGTTAGGTTGTTGCGTAAACAATCCTACAGCATGCTAAGAATAGGTTTAGCAACCTTGCTATTACTAAACAACAACTTATTTATTAATAATTACTAACTCTCTATTACTAACCTATATACTATGCTATAGAACTACGCTATGCTAAACTATAATCTCTTATACAATAACTTGTTCTAGCTAACCTACTTAATATAGCTGCATAATATAGTATTATAATAGATCTTTAACCTATATGTTTACAAATCTAACATCTACTATATTAGGCTGTAGCTACTACGCACTATAAACTAGTCTATTATTTTCTATATAAACTGTAAATATCCTTTGTACTAGTGCTAAAGTAGGTTACTGCTATTATTACTCTTATACGTGCTGTTACTGTTAAACTTATCCTTATTAAACAGGCCTAATAGCTCTAACACTTGCTATATAACTATAAACTATACTACCTTAATAACAGCTAATAAAACAGGTAGATACTGCTTAGCACTCTTCTAACTATTCTTCTTAACACCTAATACAGCTAATATATATACTAATACGCTGTTATACTCTCTATAAGTAATCTTCTAGCTTATTAATATAATGTAAAACTCTAAATACGCCTACTAGATACATAACAACCTCTCTAGCTTACTAATAGTGTTGGTAGTAGGCTTAGCTATGTCTATCTCTATCTTCTTAATAGCTTTGTTAACGTCTGCTATAGTCTTATCTTCTTTATCTTTATCTTCTACCTCTTTCTCTTTCCTCTTTTTATCTTTTTCTTTTTTAACACTTCTCTCTGCTGCTTTAACTAACGCCTTCTATACCTTTTACTACTAGCAAGTAAAATAATACGCTAGACTCTTCTATGTGTGCTTCTATTGCGTTTGTATAAAAAATATTAATATCTACTACTATAGCTGCGTATAGTTGCTAATAAACTTCTTATTTATATATAGCTGCAATAGCTAAAATTAGATCTAGTACTTCTTTGTTTAGATTACTTCTAGCTGTATAAATATACTAATCTAGTAGATAATAGATGCTTAACTAAAGTATGCTAATCTCTCTATTACTGCCTATATTACTGCCTCTATAGGCTTAGCCTACTACTTCTACCTAGAATTAGGCTCTGCTACAGGTTCTTTAATACACGCTATTAGCTTAAGTTACTCTATACCTACTAAATACAGTAACTACTATTTCTACTCTAACTACAGGTTTACTTTATCTTTTTTACTTTTCTAGATAGTATTTTATATCTGCGTCTTAATATTAGCCTACGCTTTAGCTATCTGCTTACCTACCTATACTTATACTGCGTTGCTGTTAATAAGCACTACCTCTAGGCTGTTGTTACTAGGCTAGTAGACTTTAAAGTACTATAAGCTCTAGCTCTAGACTAATAGCTGCTACTAATATACTGTTTTATAATACTTGCAGATACGCTTTTATATCTTCTTTTACTACTCCTGCTCTAGGCGTCTACTTTTCTCTGCTAGCAACTACTTATAGGTAACCTGCTAATACTTCTTTCTTACGCTTATGCTCTAGAATATCTAGCAGTAATAGTTAGGCACTAATTAACATATTAATCTGTCCTTATACATAGGCAACTACTAGATAGGCTTAATAACCTAGCTTAGCACTTCTAACTTACTAGCATACTAGATTAAACTAGCCTAGTTGCTAATATCTTCTACTATTTCTTTAGCTTGCTTTTACTTAGCAGAGTAGGCGTGCTGTACATAGTTCTTAATCTAGCTAGGCAAAACACTGTATCTACACTCTTTACAAACTACTAACACGTACTCTACTAAATACTTAAAATACTTACTTATAATACTACTCTCTATTATAGTAGCTGTTTAATAATTAATTATAGGCTTTAAATAACTATCTAAACACTACTATATTTAACTATAGACTGTATACTATCTATAGCACTATTAACGTGTCTTTTTACCTATATATTTAACACAGCTACGTGTATAGGCAATGTTAGTAATTACTAGTTATAATGTTAGACCCCTCTAAACCTAGTTGCATAGGCTGTTACAGCCTTATAAATCTTACCCTAACCGTAAATATAAAACTCTAACAATATTAACTATATAAGCTATAGGTCTATAAATTACTATTAATATGTAATACAACCTACTAATTAACATACTTAAGTTTTAGAAAGATTAGCCTACAGGAACCTATTAAAACTAGCTTTTAAGTATAATATAACTAGGCCTATATACCTAAAAATACGCTAGTACTAGAATATCTTGTCCTTAACTAAAATAAACCTCTAACGCAACTTAGAGCTAAGTTAACTTAACGCTCTAAAATAGCAATAATAGCGTTAATAGCTTCTTTCTGCACGCTGCAAAACTTAGCTACTTTACTTATTATCTACTATATCTGCGTAGCTATGTCTATCTTCCTTAACTAGCTCTACTAATTAATCCTTACCTTATCTGCCTTACTTTTAAATAGGGCCTACTTATACTTCTTACACCTATTATTGTTGTTAACGCCTGCTTAGAACCCTAAAAACTAGTGCTAATCTATGCTTAATATACAGAACTACTGCCTTTTATTTACTACTACTTTTACCTATTCTATAATGCTTTATACGTATATTATCTTTATAATATACACTATATACTCTGCCTGCATATCTATAATAGCTAACTACGTATTCTCTTTATTTTACTTCTTGTTCTTATCTCTCTTATCTGCTTAAAACACAGTAGACCTACGCAAAAACTACTAGCTAATACTTATAGTAATCTTATAATACACTAAAATTATTAGCTTTAACTCTAATCTAATCCTGCTCTTATGCTTTAACATCTTGCAGAACTAGTTGCTTATCTACTTACAGCTACTTAGGTCTGCTAGCTATATATATAATAATATTACCTTCTTCTTCTACACTATTACCTCTAACTACTGCTAGAATAGTAACACTAACTATATATAATACACTAATAGCTTACCTACCTTATACAGCAAATACTAGTAGATAATCTTAATATTACTGCTTATACTATATTCCTTATAGTACTATATTATAAACACAACTATATTAGGAAAAATTTTTGCTATTTTAATTTTAAGAAAACATAGAAGTGTACTGTAGGCTACAGTATTAGCAGAACTTATATTTTATCTATACACAAAACACACTATATCTATACTACAGCTTATATGTTTTAATAATTACCTAGATAAATATTATTACTGCAATCCTTATACTATAATTGCAAAATTGCTTATGTAAGACTTTTGTATTTAGTGTATTAATAGATATAACCTGCTATATTTTTAAAATAGCTCTAACACCTACTTAATGTTTTCTAAACAGCCTTAACACCTGCTCTATGTTTTTTAAACAGCCTTAATACTAACTCTACGTTTTCTAAACAGCCTTAATACCTACTTAACATTTACTAGATAATACTAACATTGCTAATTTGTGTTTAATACATTGCTACAACCTTAAATAGTTATATAATAAGTTATTAATTACAGTCTGTATACTAGGATTACTATTAAGGAGATAGTATATACTCTTACTGTACTCTACTTTACAGTATAGTACATACTCTTACTGTAATCTGCCTTATAGTATAGTACATGCTCTTACTGTACTCTGCTTTATAGTATAGTGTGTACTTTTACTATACTCTAACCTATAGTATAGTACATGCTCTTGCTATACTCTACTTTATAGTATAGTGCGTGCTCTTACTATACTCTAACTTATAGTATAGTATATACTCTTACTATACTCTGCTCTATAGTATAGTATATGCCCTTACTATACTTTGTTCTATAGTATAGTACATGCTCTTACTATACTATGCTCTCTAGTATAGTATACGCCTTTACTATACTTTGCTCTATAGTATATATAGCGTGCCTTATTAGTATACATTACGTTCTCTTTTGTCTTTTTCTAGCTCTTATATATTTAAATACAAAACTACTTACCTCTATATACTTATAAAACTTTTAATAACACTTATCTTACTTACTTAGTTATAACCTATTAACTATGCACTCTTTAATAGTAATAATCTATTAAGCACTAAGAGCCTCTGCTTATGCTATACTAGTAGAGTAGGCTACGTGTAATACTACTACGCTCTTATTTAGAGCTAAGCACAGCTAATAAACATATTATTAAAACTATTACATACCTAGCTCTTACTACTATAATATTAAAGTCTAGCCTATTTTATTATATATCTAACCTTTATATCTGTATTAAGCGTCTAGTTACTACTTTAAAGGTTACTATATTTAACTCTTAGCTATAGTAGAGCTGTTATTCTTATATTATGTAAGTGTATTATCTTAAAACTATAAACTAGATAGTTAACTATACACTAGAATACCTACTTATAACAGAGTCCTAGCCTATATTACAGAAACTTTAGCATTACTAGTTACTATAATATTACCTAGTATGCCTGCAGTTTTTTCTTAGTTATGCTTCTTCTACTTAGATAGTTCCTTAGTGTAGCCTGTCTGTAACCTGCTCTACAGCTACTAGGAACTACTATCTACTACACGTTCTGCTATTAATAAGGCAGAATGTTTAGTTTATACTAGCCCTAGCTGTGCTTACTATACTAGTTTAGCTAAGAGGGTCTAGGTGTTAAATCTGTAGAAGGTATAGATCTACTAGCAGTAGCCTATAGTAGTAGCCTAGTCCTAGTTACAGAAGTAATAGCGTTGTTAAATGCTATAACATTGTTAGCATACCTGCAGCCTTTTTATAGTCCTACTGTCTCTACTATACTAAGGTACCTTTAACACTACAGAGGTAATTTATTATAAGGTTAATAAGCTCTTTTTTCTTAGTTAAGTTCTTAAGTGCTTAGAGTATATTATATACCTGTGTTTTTAATATAATGCGTTAGTATATACAGCTATAGCTGTAGTGCACTAGGCTGTAAAGGCTGTAGTGCCTAATACTAGCAGTCTTAAATTTATAGGCGCTAGAGGGGTGTAGCTTATAGTAGGTAAGGCTGCTGTAGTATATATAGAGAAGATTTGTTAGTTTAAAAAGAGGGCAGATAGAGATATCTATACAGACAATAGGCTTAACTAATAGTATTAGCATTAGTTTTAGAGATACTAAAGAAAAGATTAATAAGATAACTATCAGGCGTTTAGTATCTCTCTTAGCTAGCTTTAGAGTATTAACAACTGTAGTTAATAATAAAACTTACTACTTACTACTACTTTTGTTTAGTAGCTTAACAGAGCTACGCTGCACAGGAGCAGAAGTAGTAGTTTAAGTAGAAAAACAAAGTATATCTTAGCTCTTTAGCAGGTTTAGCTAGTTTAGCTAGTTTAAAGACTAATAAGCAAGCCTACTAACACTGTGCTGCTAGTTGTAACCTATAAGCTCTTACTGTATATTACTCTCTAGTACTCTAGCCTTAATATTAGTATCTCTAGAAGAGTTAGCCTAGAAGTTAGTATTACTCTTAGAATTAGATTACTTCTTCTTTTCTCTTTTATTAACTTTAATAGACAAACAAAGCAGCGCTTCTTTCTTGCTATTATTAGCGCCTGCTTACGCTTTCTCTTGCTTAATTATGTATTTAACGTTCTATAACAAGTTAGTAGAAGTAGTTAGATAAAACACCTATAACTTAAGGAAAGAAAAATATTATAAGTGTTAAGCGTACTAGTATAGTAGCTAGTGCATAGGCCTGCTAACCTTATAGCTAAGGTAAACACTAAACTAACTATTAGAAGGAACCTAACTGTAGTTAATAGTTTAACTCTAATAGTACATTATATTAATTACTGCAGTATTATAGTTAAGCAGATAAAGCTGTTTAAGTAAGAAGTGTCTTATTATATATATAGAATTCCTCTATTACCTTGCATGTATAGAGAGCTTATTATCTATTATAATAACATCTTGTGCTCCTTTACAGCATCTTTATTCTATATCTATATTAATTATATTGTTCCTACTTTCTATATACAACTTATTTTTGCTAATCTTAGCTTCTTACGTTTTAATATACTTATTATTACTACTACTAACAGCATCTTCTTACTTATTTATTAGCTAGGCAGTGCTAAACAAGTTGCTTATCTGCTTTATACTTTTTACTACTACTGCCCTATATAAGTACTTTCTACAATCCTTTACCTTACTATTAAATAGGTTGCCTATTACATCTCTTCTACTTTCTACGCCTTTCTTTACACCCTCTGCATACTCTTACATGTCTTTCTTTTTCCTATTTAGAGATTTTCCTGCAGCTATAAGGTTAAAAGGTAGAAGTAGGCACTATGCCTGTCCTACAAATATACTTATACTTAAAGAAACTTTGTAATTATACTGTTAGCTAGAGTTTACTTAAGCAGACAAACTAATATTGTGTATATATCTTACTGTCCTAAGGAAGGCTTAGGATGCAACTGCTAGATATTATTAAAATTATTATTATTATTATTAACAACTACCTCTTGTTAGTAACTAGAAATAAAGTAACTTACCTAGAGGATAATATACTAGAAGGGAGATTCTACTCTATACGCCCTTTGCTATAGCCTGTTCTATTTTCTTAACTAACTGTTAGCTACAGTATATTTGTAAACGTACTATATATATACCTACTGCTTTAGTGTTGTAAGTATAAAGTATAAGAGTTATATATAGATTAGTGTGCTAACACAGCTTATTAATAAACTTATTTACAGCAACTACAAAGTTATCTCTATTAGCTAGTAGAACACCTAGGTTATATATAAGTTCTGTTTTGTATCTTTGCTCCTTCTACAATTTTATAATCTTAAGTAAAACCTTATACTATACAAATTCTACAAGGTTTATTCTTATTACGTTATTACTAGTAAAGCTGCTTATTACTGTCTCTAGGATGCTAACGTCTGTAAGTAAAAAGCAAAACAGCAGCCTTATAATTATTACCTGTGTTTAAGAATCTATAAGCCTAATATTAAATTAGAAGAAGTTCCTAATATAGTCTTAGAGTAGCAGATAGCTAACTAGTACATGTACTTACATACTAAATATTATCTAGGTGTTTATACGCGTAGTTAGAGAAAAGAAAAAGCGTCTTAGAAATTAGGTTAGTGTTTAGGTTAAGAATAGCAAGTATAAAAGCAATCTGTTCTGTAGTTTCTTTATTAGTAAAAGCTCTATCTTAATACTAGTCTCTATCTTAATTGTGTTCTTATATACCCTAGCCTTTGCATTAAAGACTAGTTTCCTTACTACCTTCTTCTTTAGCGCTAGTAGCGCCTCTATATTCTTATTACTAAATAGATACGCCTACTTACTATTATAAGACAGCTATTCTTTAACCTTGCATGTCTTCTTGTCTATATCTATCTAATCCTAAGAGCTCTTTACTTTTAATCTATAGTAATTTTATATAAGTACTAGAAATCCTTATACTAATTTAATTTTAGTGTCTAGGTCTGTGTCTACTTACTTAAGGCTTTCCTTGTTTAGTCTAAAGCCTGTAGTAAGAGCTTAGATTATAGAACAGCCTTTTCCTTCTTGTTATATAAGCGCTTGCTACTCTTTTGCTATAGTTAGCTTAAGTAGTAGGCGTTTAGCTTTAGGCAGTGCTATAGCAGTAACGTCTTGCTATATTAGAGGGCAGATCTTATAGGGTAAAGTAGTAGGCGTAGGCAACTTATAAGCAAAGATAATAGAGAGTAGGTCTTGTAGGGTAAAGTAGGAGGCATAGGCAACTTATAAGCAAAGATAACAAAGGCAGTTTATAGGTGTTAGAAAGAAAGGCAGGTAGAAGCTTATTTATTATAAGTAGCTGCTAGACAGGCCCTTCTATAATGTAAAGATATTTAAGGTAAAAGTAAAAGAGCGTATATAGTATAGTAAAACTTATATAGACTATATAGTAAGATAGGTACTCTAAAATATACTGTTAGTACAGTATAGTATATTCTATATTACCTGTTTATTAATTGTTAGCACAACCTTCCTTTAAGGGCTGTTTAAAAAGCTAAACATTAAGTAGAAAGCTATATTTGCTAGTATCTAGAAATATAAATAGCTACTCTAATATTTCTTTACTAGATATGCTGTAGCTGTATTAGGTTAAGAGTACAATATATACAAACAAACTATTAGTATACTGTAGTAGAAGTATAGAAACTATAGAGACAATAATAACTTAGGTCTTTAATTTACTTATAAAGGCAGTAGTTTAAACACGTCTTGTATTCTTGTTAAGTAGCTACTTATAGTCTACTTATATAAGACATTAGATTTGTGTTTATGCACTGTTCCTATTCTATTTAAGTTAATAGCACTATTAGTAATTTAAACCTCCTTATCTGCTATAGCAGAAGCTAATTCCTTAATCTTGTTAAGCTGTGTAGAACAGCACTATTCTGCAAATTTGTTCTTTACTATATTTCTCTTATACGTTAACTTCTCTATATATAATCCTAAGTGTACTAAGTAGTTAAGCACAACCTCTAGCGCTACTTAGCTAATTTAATAGCTATAGTACCTGTACTATTTAGCCTTAGCGTTAATACTATGCAGTTCTAGACCTTTAAAGATATAACTCTTAATAAGATTAATAGACTAACAGACTATTTTTAGTCTAGCTACTATATACTAGACTTAGTTATTAACTTTTATAGTTTTAGTGTTGTAGTAGTTATACTACTTTAACACTTCTAAGTTTTTATCTATACTCTTACCTACCTAGGTAATTGTAGCTTACTTAAACTCCTTAACTATTCTCTATAAGCATGTTAGTACTGTTACTAAGAGTATAAGTAATAGTTAAATATATAACTTACTGTATATATAATTGCTTTACATAACTGTATGTTTAATATAATACAATACTTACTTTAAAAGGTAACAGGTTAATAGTTTAATTAATCCTTCCTTAGGTCTAGAGCTGTAGTCTTCTTATATTCTATTGTTCTTGCTATGTGCAATATATAATCTATTTTAGCTAAGCTCTTATAGATCTTGTTAATAGCCTTAAAGATAATTAACCTAAGAATCTTAGTAGAGTTCTTAAGTATTTTATCTAGCTAGAGATTAGTCTTGCTAAGGTTATTACCCTATATTGTCGCTATACTAATAAGTAGATATTTGTTTAGATAGTTACTCTAGTATTTGTATATTGCGTTAAGGAAATTTAGAAAGCTTAATAGGATCTTAGCCTTTTAGTAACTTTAAGAGTCTACACGCAAAGCAGACTAAGGTTTAGGTTTAGGTTTTCCTAAACTCTTACTACTAAGCATTTACTATTCCTTAAGCGCCTTATTGTTAATTATCTTAATCTGTGTAATAATAGTCTACTCTATATTTCTAAGCTTTTTATAATATACTTCCTAGTAGACAACAGAGACATACTAACTCTTTAGAGTACAGTCTATTAAGTTTAGCTTTTAACCCTATCTATTAACTAAATTATAGTTACGCCTAATAAAGTAAGCTCTAATAATCTCTGTAATAATCTTAAGAACCTCCTACATCTATAGGTCCCTTTTAATCCTCTCTACTATTAACAGGTTACTGTTTCTTCTAGAAGTCTTTTTAAAATCCTTCTAAACCTTAAGTATCTCCTTTAGGTTACGCTTCTAGAGGAGTTAGATAGCCTTATCTAGCAACTTCTACTATTCTAGATCTGCGCGTCTTAAAGCCTTAAGCCTAAACACTAGTATAGTAACTATACTATTAGCTATAGCTAAGCCTATAATTGCAGTAAAGGCTAGATACAGTGCTAGGTCTTTAATACTACAAATAAAAGGGTTAATAATACCTGTGTAGGTTATAGTATTCTTACTACTAGCTAAGTAAATTTTGTTATAGATTACCTATACTAAGTACATAAGATTACAGACTATTATTACAGTCTTTAGGTCTTCTTTATAGTTAATCTAAGTAGCTTTCTACGTAGCCTAATTGCTCTATACACTATTTCTACTGTTCTTTATATTTTTATAGATAGCCTTTTAATAGGCTGTAATACTATCTCTAAGCTTTTTAACATACGTAAAGAGTGTTTTCTTAATATTTATGTCTAGTTTAATAATACTCTTAAAGTTTGTAGTAACTACGTTGTATACTTAGCTCTGCTAACTCTTATTAGTAGATATAATAAAATACTTAACGCTAGTTAGGCTTAGTTAGCTTATTATAGCATCTAGGAGGTTAGGCTAGGCACTAGGTTGTATATAAGTAACATTAGGCCTAAATTTTCTATCTAACAGATCTAATAAGAAGCTGAAAGCAGTGTGTGCTTTGTCCTAGTTAGAACATAGTAACATTGTAACAAGATCTGCTATAGTAAGTTTAAAGTATAGCCTGTTAGCTTCTCTACTATAGATCTAATAGAGCTTCTTGCTAGTTTTATACAGAATAATTATCTTTAGGCGCTAGTTTAAGGGCGCCTAGTTAATAATAGGGCTATTATAGAAGACCTTTACCTAATCTTACAGCTATAGCTTAACACTGTTTAAGTAAGCTAACAGGAACATTACTCTAATCTGTAGTAATTAGCCTTTAAATAAGCTGTCTAAGTTAAGGCGTATATACTAAGTAGGTAGTAGAGTAGAACTCTTATAGCATTTATAAGTAAAAACAAGGTTTATTGTAAATATGTAGATAATCTAGATAGTTTTACCTATTCTTATGTAGTCTTACTTAACACAGCTATACTTTGCACTAAAGTTTATATTATAGATAATATTAGCGCTAATTACTTAATAAGCTATAAGCTTAAGGTTAGAGTTTAAGCCTAAGGTTAGGTCTACTAAAATAAAATACTTTTTAAAAGTGTATTGTTTACGCAGTTATTTTATAGAGATGCTAAAGGTGTTTAAAGCACTTAGCTACTCCTCTAGACTTACTTGCATTGCCTTAAACCTAGTATCTAAGCTGTTTAGATTCTTCTATATACTGTTAGTATTAGAATTATACTATGCTAACAGTAGAGTGTACTTATAATTTAAGGATTCTATCTGCCTAGTCTTTATTATTATCTCTATTATCTGTATTAATAAGATAATTAGGCGTATCTGCTATAACTAGCAGGTTACTATACTAGACTAACAGGTCCTGCTCTAGTATTAGTAGTTATAGTATATCTAAATGCCTAGATAGCATTATAAGCTGTGCCTTTCCTTTCCTTTTCTACTAGGTTGCAGTTTCCTCTTAAGCAGGTAAGTTGCTTCTACTAGCAGTCTCTCTACTAGCAGTCTCTCTACTAGCGTTCTCTCTATTAGGCTTGCTATTACTAGTTATAACTTCCTTAAAGCTGTATTTGCTACACTCTTTAATATTAATAGAAGATTTAGTAAAGTATCTATTACTGTGTAAACTAAGAGCTTTTGTATTTATTAGAGTTTAAGAACTTATACGTGTTTCTATACACATGTTAGCGTTGTACTATAGCTAATAGTCTAAAGAACGTGTCTATATACCTAGCTAGCCTTACTTAGAGTAAGTGTTTACTGCTAGTATAGCAATATTAAAGTTATTGCCTTAACAGATACTATTTACAAAGTTGTTAATAGCTGCCTTAAGTTTATATTAGTTCTTAATACTGTTGCTGTTAAAGGTTAGCAATATATCCTTTTTATCTATAGCAACTACAGTTATAGCTACAGCTTATAACTAATTATAGTTAACGTCTATTAAAGTTATTATCTTTACTCTATTTCTAAATACGTTAGGAGTAAGTACATTCTTTATAGTAACGTGCTTAATTACCTTACTATTAGCACAACTAAAGAAGATATTTAACAAATAGATGCTTGCAATAAAAGGCATAGCATTACTTATACCTAGGTACTGCATCTAGCTTACTACAATGCTTATAGCTAAGCAGGCAGGTAAGGATATTGCACTATAACTATAGAAAAACTAGTTGTTTCTATGTTTCTGCTTAATTAGCAGGTTAAGACTGTATACACTGCTGTTAATCTTAAGCTCTTTTTAAGCATTATAAGCAATACATAGTATTACTTCTTTCCTTACTTTATAGAGTACTATCTTATTACTATTACTAAACAGTTTATCTGTGTTCTATAAAGAAGTCTGCACTAGCTACCTTAGCAGTACAGATTAAGCAATCTTCTAGGCTAGTTTGTTACTAGCGCTTAGTACACCTTCTAAGAGCTTATTGTCTAAGAGAAGGTACTTAACTACTTTAGCAACAATAGCTCTTAGTATGTCTTTAGTAGCATAGTAGTATAATAATATATATTTAGTATATATATGTTAAGTGCTCTACTACGTCTTAGAGCCTGTGCAGAGCGCTAGGTAACTATTAGTTGTAGTTAGCATACTAGGGAAGTTAAGTTGCTTAGCTAGGTCTACTATAGCAAGAGAGCGTTGTTATATCTTTATATAGTATAGAAATAATAGTTATTAGGTATGTTTAGATAGTAGAGTTAATATTAGCCTAGTATATATTAGTAGTAAGTATGCAGTAACACACGTGCCCTGCATAAGTGCTCTCTTTTACTTTAAATAGATATAGAACTTACTATAATTAACAGTATAGATTTAAAAAGTAAGCACTTTAGACTATAGATTTATATCTAGTAGCCTTTACTTGTATAATTACAGATCTATATTATAGAAATTAATATATAGATATAAAGAGATTCTATTACCTTAAGAGGCACAAAGAGTTATATACATGTTTGTTTTACTTAATATTAGTAGCAGTTACTAGATATACTGTGCTTTACAGTAAGATTAAACCTTCTTATGCTATTATACAACTATTTTCTATAGGATAGATATAGCAAAATAAGAGCGCTTACAGCCTAACAGTGTTTAAGTAAAGGTCTAGTTATATATAAGGCTAGCTACTGCGTAAAGCATCTCTTTTCTAGCTATGCGCTAGTACTATAATTTAATACTAGGCTTACTTTATACGTGCACGCCTTAGCTTTTTAGGGCAAGTAGCTCCTTATTTAAGCTAGTTAAGCAGGCAAGACAACTACACTAATGTTTTGCTAGTTTATTTACTGCTAATAGATATAATAGATTCTACTTTAACACCTTAAAATCTGTATAAAGCTCTGCTAACTTATTCTCTTTCTCCTTAAGATCTTACTTTAACACCTTAAAATCTGTATAAAGCTCTGCTAACTTATTCTCTTTCTCCTTACACTTATAAATCTCTACTTCTAGTTACTATCTTACGTTATCTGTTAGGTTCTTCTAGTGCGCCTAAAGACTGCGTAAATTCTTCTTTTAAGTCTAATATTTAGCTTGCATTAACAGTAGATTGTTACTATACTCCTTTACTATCTAGCAGAGCCTTAACCTTAGCAATAAGCTATTATTAGACTTATAATTCTTAATAAGCAGCTTGTGTTTATCCTTAGTAGTCTCCTTGCTAAGAGAGTGCTTTATAACTTGCTAGGGCAGTAAGTATAGCGTTAAGTATACTAGAGATAATACAGGCTAAGCCTTAACAAATAGAAAAGAGATTAACGTTTTAATTACTGCTAGCAGTAATTTCTGCGTAGCTATTAGCTATGCAAACTGTTTAAATACACAAGATTCCTTACATTAAAATGCTTACTTATCTTGCTAATTAATGCCTTTAACAACCTTAGGGCTAGTTTAGTAGTTAATAAGTAACTACACATCTTAGTTATAGCTAGGTAGAACAAATATACTATTATTTTAACTAAGGCTCTCTAGAGAGGTAGCTACATAGACTATTTACCCCTACTATACTATACGTAATTACTAGTAGTTTTATAAGTAATAAAAAAGACAGTATTGCTAGGCTAGATGTAACATACCCTAGCGTAGAGACTATAATAATAGAGGTAATAATAATAAAATAGTAAACTTAGTAAAGTAGGTCTGTGTTAAGCCTTCTAATTAGTATAAGAAGATTATAGAGTGTAATATAATATATAACAAAGTTAATGTAATTAAAGCAGAGAATAACTAACTATACACGCACTATAGGTTTAGGCTTACGTATCTATCTACACTAATTATAAAAGAACTAACAAGACTATTAACTATACTGTAGGCTAATATAGATTAAAACCTATATAAGAATACACAACTCTTTAGTACAAGCTTACTAAGTTTCCTATAGTATATATTACATGCAACCTAGCTTATAAACATACTCTACTTTACAGTATAGTTAGACAGTATTAACTAATATATACTAGAAAGCTATATTAAAAAATAAGTTAGCCTTTTTTTTTCTATAATAAGGCTATACGCAACCTAGCTTGTAAATATACTCTTAATAGTACTCTACCTTATAGTATAGTTAGATAATATTAACTAAGATATTCTAGAAAGCTATATTAGAAGATAGGTTAGCCTTTCTTTTCTTGTAACAAGGCTGTACGTAACCTAGCTTACAAATATACTCTGCCTTACAGTATAGTTAAATAATATTAACTAAGATATCCTAGAAAGCTATGTTAGAAGATAGGTTAGCCTTTCTTTTTCTATAATAAGGCTGCACGCAACCTAGCTTGCAAATATACTCTTAATAGTACTCTATTTTACAGTATATATTAATAGTATTAAATAAAACTGCCTTTAAGGTCTAGATAATAATAAGATTACTAGATTTAATATACAGGTACTGCTTAAAACATATACTCTTCTACAGAGGTATAGCATAGGATCTATTCTCCTATTAGAAGAACTTAAAGAACTAGTGTTAACCTAGTATAAGCAAGCTAGGGGTTCTAGCTAACTTAAAATAATGTTGTAGACATTTAAAAATTGTAACTATTATTACAACATACGTAAGAGATTTACGCAAAGCATAGAAGCCTTAAGCAGATACTAAGTCTATAATAGAGTATTTACTCTTATATATGCACATTAAAAAAGCAGCACTTAGCAACAAGCTAGACCTAATTTTATCTTCTAGTTGTTAAGGAGATTTATATACACTAGCTCTATATTACTATAGTAATAAAAGCAACCTAGTTATATGTTTATTGCTATTAGGCAATAGCTATGTTATAGGTATATTAGATGCTATAAGGTATAATAGAATTCTATTAGCAATATTACTATAGTCCCTGTTTAAAGTAACTTATATGTCTAATAATAGTGTGCTAGCAGGTTAAAGCTAGATATCTAAATAGAGGTACTTAGTTTTCTGTACATATAAATAGGAACACAACTACTAACACAATAATAGTAGAATTCTATAACTAAATAATCCTAGTAAGTATAGCTTTAAGTTTTAATTAGACTATATATTTGCGTTCTAGTTGCAGAAGGTCTAATGCACACGTAGAGACGTTTAATCTCTACTATCTAATCTATATATAGGAAAGCTCTGCAATATATTGTTATTCTTAAGCACCTGCTAGTAGAACTAAAAGTTAGAGCGTATCCCCTTTAGTATACCTAGTAAGGGTTTCTAAGTTAACTGCCTTAAGGTTCCTACAGGTGTAAATAGAGATAGTCTACTTATTATAACTAAGATAGTGTGCTGTAATACCTTAGAGGTTGTACAGTTTCTACTAGGCTACTAACTATTTAAAGAAACTATGCACTATAGGCCTGTTAAACTATTCTAGAACAAATTAAGTAGAGTGTAAGTTTATAACAAACTACACACTAGTAATTAGTAGTAGAAGATATAAGCAAAGCTACTACTAAGCGTAATAGTAGTACTAATAATAATAGCAGTAGATAAGACTCTAATAACTATGTTGCACAGCAACATAGTATATTAGCCTATTTATCTAATAATAGGAAATATTAAGAGAGATCTTTAACGTGCCTATAATTAGTGTAGTATTATATTACTTAGGTTTGTACTAGAAATAGATTGTAGGAAGAACAGTAGTAAGAAAAGTATAAAGTATACACTATACTACAGTGCTATATCTTATATACTATACTATAAGTTTTGCTACTCTTGTTTTATACTCTAGTCTATAGTATATAAAAGTATTTACTAATATATATACAGCACTAGAAGTAATTAGCTAGGCTAGCAAAGACATATTGTGCACTAATAGCTAGATATATAGATGCTACATAATACTATACAGCGTTATTATAGACTACTAAGAACAGACGCTTATAATAGAAGTTAAGAATAACTAGCATAATATAATCTATAAGGTTCCTCTAGAAGAATAAGAAGATTTGCTAAAAGGCCTATAGGATCTTAGAACACACTAAGATATGTAAGAGTAGATATAAAGGCAATACTCTATACGTGTTAACTTATTAAGTAATAACTAGGTGCATAACGCACTATGTTTTGAATAAAACTATAAGCACTTTAACATTTATAAGGGTATACTTATAGATCTCTTACACTAGCTTCTTAAGAGACTAGTTATGTATACAGTAAAATAGCTCTAGTAGTATATTAGTTAGGTTATACTAAAGAAACAAGTACTAAGAGAGAGAAAGGTAGCGTAAATAGGGAAGACTCTACTTAACTAACATTTTAAAGACGTGCTAGTATACACAGCACTACACAGATTTACTTAAATAAACTTTAGTAAAGTTATATAGTAGACTAGCAATAAGCAGAAAGCACTTATAAGATAGCTTATTCTAGTTATTACGCCTATTCTATGCAAAGAACACCTATACGTATTACACTTTACTAAAGCAGTGTATAACTTTATTATAATTGCTTAATACAGATTATACAACAATAATATACTTACCTACCTTAATAATACTCTAAAGTAGATAGATATACTTAAGCACTTGTTCTAAACCTTCTATCTACGTAATAAAGACAAACTGTATATAGAGCACTTTAATCTACCTAAACTCTATAGATTAACGTACTAGAAGCACTTTATTAAGACTTATAGAAGTTCTAATAGGTATAATACTAGTCCTAATAGAAAAGCGCTATATAACTTCCTACTAAAGGTTATATATAAGCTTACTAACAAAAGAGATTTCCTTATGTAAATTAGTGCTTAAATAGTTAAATAGTTGTATTACTATCTCTTAAAGCCTATATAATTGCTAAAGGCAGTAATTATACTAGCAATGCAATAAGGTAGGTAGACAATATCTATATAAACACAGTGTTAGGTCCTGTTTAGCTGCACTATATTAGCTAGGGTCTAGGCTAGACGTTTAATATATAAGCGCAACACTTAGAAGTGTATACTATGCTAACAGGCATATAAGTGCCTATTAGAGAGGTAGCTTATCTGTCTAGCATTCTTAACCTAAACATTGTGTTAGCAGCATTTATATAAGATTAAGTAGGTATCTATACTCTGTATAATAGTATAAATACAGATACTACTTCTCTAGTTCTAATAATTAAAGCTAAAGTGCTTAAATAGATAGAGAGCGCAGTTATTTAAGTACATCTATTAATAACTTACTAGAAGTAGGAGGGCAAACATCCTACTAACACTAAGTTTACTACTTAGTAGTATATTAGATACAGGCTATAGAGTACTTTAAAAGAATAGAAGAAGGATTTTATAATAGCTACTAAATCTAGTAATTAAGTAAAGCTAGGTCTGCACTCTTCTAATAACAGCTAGCAACTGTATAGTAAGACTATAGGGCAAGTTAAAATTATATTTACTATCTAGCCTAGACGTTAACTTAATCTGCTTACTTTACTACCTATAACGTTTACTAGTGTTATACTTAACTAACTTTTAATAGTTAACTTAGGCTAACTACACTCTGTATATAGGATAATTAAGCTTAAGTGTTGTAGTACTGTAGACCTAACAGACCCTTCTACACTTAGCAGCAGGAAGGTATTTAATCTACCTATAATATAGAGAAGAATCTACGTAGTGCTAGGCTTTGTATAATCCTTACTATTATATATTAATAACTATATTAATTTTAAACTCTACAACAAACTCTACTTACCTATATTTAAAGAGGATAGTAACTATATTATAAAGTAGTTTGCGTGTTATCTAAAGCAAAGTAATATATTAGCAAGCGTTTAAGGCTCTAGGAACATTAAGCAACTGCTAGCACATAAACAAAACAAATTTATAAGGCCTACTTCTACTTAAGACCTAGAGAAACAGTTAATTAATATAGAGGTTTAAACAGACTAGGCCTGTAAACAAAGACAGAAGCAACTAGTAATAGAAAGCAATAATAACAAGAACTAGGCAGCTATCTAGACAGATTAACCTATTAATGTTAATTAGTTAAAAACGTACTATTATAACAGTTTATTAGCAGAAGGCTAGTGCTATAGCAGTAGCTGCAATATTAATACATAAGTTAAGATTAATGTGTATATACTAGCTTTTACTCTTACTCTCTCTTTTAGGTCTGCCTTTCTTTCTTATTTCTCTTACCTTACTCTGTTTATTAATCTTACCTTTACTGCCTCTTACTCTAGCTATAAGGTTCTTCCTAGTGCATGTAGTATATAAAGCTAGCGTTATATACTTCTCTATCTCTAATAATATCTCTTTTAATCTCTACTCTAATTATAGGTAGAAGTAACCTTTACTCTAATATATATGCTTGTAGACTTATTAGCTCTACCTAACTCTATATTTACCTTTCTACCTTACTAACGCGTTACTTACTACACATAAGTAGACTTATTACATTTTTAAAAACTTTTATTACAATATATAGCTTCTTAAAAGCAATAAGCTATACTTTTAGTACTATACAACTAGATAACTTAAACGCCTAAGTATAGCTCCTGCTACTTCTATACTATTACTTATAAATATGCTATAATTCTTACACACAAGCCTACTTAAAGAGAATTAGTGCACTATATACTTTGCAACTAGATATATAGTCTGCTAGGCGCTAGCCTCTCCTATACACTAGCCTTTTATATTAACTCTAGTAGGCTTCTGCGCTAGACTACTAACTAAGCTAAAGCTAAAGGTAGTGCGTTAGATAGTATAATACTACTAGGTTAACATTATACAACCTAATATAGAGATATTATACTTTAAAACCTATGTGCTAAAGCAGCTTCTATAAACTACATAAGAGATAATAACGCCTACTAAGAGCATACTTACCTATATATACAAGTAATTAGTACTACATATTAATATAGTGCTTCTAAGATCGTGTAGTAAGCAGCTAGGCAAAGCTAGTGCAGAAAATTACAGCACACTAGAGAGCTGCCTAACCTAAGAGGACATAGAGATATAGTGTAGAGCAGCACTTATAATAGCAATGCTAGGCTTATAGTACGCAGGCTGTTCTGCTTTTAATAAAGAGGCAGGATTGTAGTTTAATAAGAAGGCTCTTAATATGTTTGTTAACAGCGTAATTAAGCAGCTTTACACTACTAAGCTGTAGTAAGGGCATAAGATAAACAACATCCTAGCCTATATTCTTTACTACAACCTTTGTATCTTTCTTATAAATGCTATTCTGCAACTCCTCCTTAACTATGTAGTTAAGGTAATAATAGTTCTATATAGTTTTAAGAAGATAAGTAGTAAATTACTAGAAGAGGTAGTATAAGACCTATACTATATAGCAGATTAGCTAGAGGTGTGTATAGAGCTATATGTGTACTGTAATAATATCTACTACTTAGAATAAGAGGCTTAGTTTAAGAAGGTAAAGGGAGCGCTAATTATTAAGTATTGCAGTTTAAACAAGTAGAGAGCTGCTTAGTAGTTGCTAGTTCCTATAAGCCTTTAGCTATAGAAGCTTAAGTTAGAGACTAGAAAGAGGATGTATATAGGTCTGCTAGATCTAATACACTAACTACAGAGTAGAAGTAGGTTTATCTAGCAAGCTAACTAGTTATAGAGAAAAGCAAATAAAGTATCTAATATACTGTTTAGTAGTTA
This sequence comes from Ascochyta viciae-villosae, assembly GCA_004335205.1. Lineage (NCBI taxonomy): Eukaryota > Fungi > Ascomycota > Dothideomycetes > Pleosporales > Didymellaceae > Ascochyta > Ascochyta viciae-villosae. Next base: position 25,606 of record SATZ01000113.1, read on the forward strand.
CACTTATTTATACATGTAAACACGTGTTATATTCTAGATATATTATATAGTATAATAAGATGTTATTAAGATAAGGCATATTAAGTTTTATACTATACTATATTCTATAGTACACTTTAGATTTGTATTAAGTATTCTTAGTATTTTAGGTAATAGTAGATTCTATCCTATACTGCTTTTTAGCTCCTAATATATACCTATAAATATTACTAATTTACTTACAGAGAGCTTTAAGTGTAGAATAAGCATTCTTAAACTAATGCTCTACTAATAACTAATATCTACACTTATTAGACTAACGCTTTTATGCTCTGTCTGTAAGACATTTCTAGGCAAGCTAAGCATTATACTATTACTTTAACTTGCTATTAAACACACTTTTAACTACTTATAACTTAATAGCGTGTATATTACTTAGGAGTAGTAGTTTAAATAGTGCAATGCCTATATAATAGCTAGCTCTGTTTAGAGTTTATCTTTAGTAGTATTATTACTCTCTGCTTCCTTTAGTTTAGCAATGTTAAATAGCACAGTGCTAACTATCCTGCTTTATACTGTTAGTAGTAGAGATAAGAAACCTGCAGGCTGCAGCCTCTAGTAGTTCTTTACTAAAGTTAATAGACTTCTCTATTCTAGAGACAAGTGTTGTTTAGCGTTTACGCCTATTAGAAGTAGAGTTAGCAGATATTAGCATGCATTGCGTGTACTACAGACTAATAAACTTACTATATAGGCTTTAAGTGCTGTGTTATAGTTAGATCTAATAACTACTAACAGCAGAAGAGGTTTCTGTAGGCTAATATATAACCTAACAGCTACTATATCCCTATAGTAGAGTTAATACAGAAGTAGAGCATTTGCCTAATAAATAGAAGAAATACTAAGATTACTGTAGCAGCACCTAAGTTAAGCAAAGAGAAACATATATAGAAAACTATAGTGCAGACTATTATCTATAGTACGCTTTAGAGTATATAGCTGCTCTTACTCTTCTATCCTAGTTAAAAGGTAGATACTACTAGCTGTATAGTAAGAAAGGTTATATATACATGCTTAAGCTGCAATAGTATAATTATATACTCTACAGCTAATAATTTTACTATAGATTTTTTAACCTCTAGTAAAGGCTAGGTTGTTATTATTGTTAGACAGCGCTAATAAACGTACTATACTAAGGAGTATAAACTAGGTACTAGCACTAGTAACTGCTAAGCTATGCTCTACCTTTAATAACCTATATAATGCTAAACTACGTTAACTAATAGTTTAACAACTACACTACCTAATGCTTAATATAGAAATAACACGTTAAATAAGACTATTAGATGTTGTTAAAGATAAGCTTAGCCTAAGCAATAGACAGTATAAGGCAATATACACAGCTTTTGCAATAAAGATATAAGAGAAGAGTTTAATTAGAGTATAGATAAGGAGTATATAAGCAAAAGCTATTATAAGGTAAATAGGCGCAGAAGTAAGGCGTAACTATTACAAGGTCTTAAGCAAAGTATTAGATACTACTTTTAACATAAATACCTTCTAAATTATACAACATATTAATAGTAATATATACTAAGTAAAGTAGCAACAAAGATAAGCAGATATAAGAAGGAAGAAGGTAGGTAATAATTATAATATCTTATTATAACAGTAGCGTTTAGCGCTACACTATATAAAGAAGTAGCTAGAAGATATATAGAGTACTAGACACTCTACGCCTAGTAAGAAGTACACTAATAAGCTACTTTTAGATACAACACTAATAAAGCACTTATTAGGATAGGACTATATACAAGAGAGAGTTATAAGTAATAGTAGTAATATTGTATAATACATACATATAATAAACATAGTCTCTAACCTTATTATAATTACTACTATTCTACTGCCTACGCTTAAGTAGAAGCTGTAGCTTATTTATAGCTCTACTGTGCTGTAATTACTAACTTCTGCAGAAATTTAATAAACTATAATAGTATCTATTCTGTCTGTACTATACGTATAGTATGTAAAAGAAGGCTTAAAATTTATAATACTATTACAGAGTTTGCTTATAGGGACTAATATAGAAAATAGTAAGGATAGAATAGTAGGCCTTTTATACTAACTGTAATGTTAGAGTATAGTAAGAGGAGAGTTTATCTAGCGCTAATAAGAGGGTAGTTAGAGACAACAGTAGTATATCTACAGTTTTAATTAACTATAAGATTATTAAACCTAAGTAAGCAAGCATGCATAATACTTAGTCTTAGTTAGTTTATATAGTGTAAGTTTCTAATACACAAGAATAGGAATAACGTCTAGAAAAAGTAAGAATAAACACTATTTATAGGCAGGATATATACTAATTATAAGGTAGCAGCGCTTATACATAAGCCTAGCTGCTATAAAAGTCTAATGTCTAATTACAAGACTTCTTAGCTAATAGGTAATCTAGGCATTGCATTAATTAAAACTTTGCCTACTCTATCTGTATAGGGCTAGAGCTGTCTATAACACTGCTTAGCTAGGCTTAATATAGTCTTATTACAACTTTACGCAACAAGGTAGCCTGCTATAAACCTAACGCGTAGACTACTGTACCTACAACCTTCTATATATATAAGTATACACTAACTGCGCTATGCAACTAGATTTTACGCTCTATACTAGGTTAAAGAGAATAAATATAATATCTAAGAAGGCAAGTTGCCTAAGTTTTTAAGATGTATAAGGTATAACACTTAGTATAAGTGCTGCTAACAGGTAAAGAAAACACCTGCTAGAAGCAAGCAAAAGCTCTCTTTAGGTTTTTATAGTAAGACAACAAAATAAGTAAACGTAGCACCTTCTAGTACACAGGAAGATAGCAGCATAGCAGTAAGGTAAACTACTTAATAATTTACTATAGCTAATTAGCTTAGTAGTTGTCTCTAAGGAGTTTGTTAGTGTTTCTTAAAAAGCTGCGTACTTTACAGCAGACAACATCTATATTATCTCTATTAGTATTATTTACAGATAGCTAAGCTAGGAATGTAAAGCTTAGTAGCTGCTTATAAACTGTAAACACGCGTATAGAAGTATTAGATAAAGATAAGTAAAACTACTAAGATAGAGAAGAAAAGAGCAAAGTGTATATAGATGCTAGGTACAGCACTATATATATACACACCTATAAGAGCGTAGGCTAGAAGATGCTATAAAAGTACTATAATATTAAGGCTTATAATATACTAGTTGCAAAAGCTGCGTAAATAATACTACTAAGTAGAATACTATATAGTAAGATAATTAATAATTATTAGATAGATCTATAGATATCTACTTACAACCTATTGTTTATGCGTCTTATATTAAGCTCCTAGACAGAAGCGCATAAAAATGTTAATAAAGAATTCTACTAACATATCTTAGTACTTACTAGCTTATCTATTGTTTCCTATGTAAGTTTAATACTAAAAATATACTATTAATAAGAGTATAACCTATTTAGCTTTAAGAGACACCTGTTACATTTTATACATAGATAATAATGCATATAAGAGATATAGTATAAGCAGTGTACAGCTTTAACACAACATAGAAAAAGTACTTAAGTTAGCTATCTACTCTACTAATAAAGGACTTCTGCTATATAGCTAAAGACCTAACTAAGGCATAAATATAACCTTCCTACTCTGTTGTTTACTAATACTAACACCTTTAAGCCTACTTAACAGCAGTTTCTGCATAGTATAATTATATAAATTCTATTAGAAACTCTCTATAGTAAGACATAAGACGCACTTACTATAAACCCTAATAGTGCATAATACTTTAAGAAGCTTAGTAGAATAATAATATGTTTTCTTTGTATATAGCTGTAGTAGGCTTTAAAGGAATAGAAAGATAGGTTGTGCATAACATAGAATATATTATCTTAGCTTTTACTAAGTATATACAAGAGACTGCAAGGTATAGTGCTAATACTATAAAGGTTCTTATACAATATTACTATATTAATAAGAAGAATAGGCAAAGCGCTAGCAGAATATAGTAAAAGATAAAATAATAGTAAAGGTATAGATGTATATATAATAGCTAAAAGTAATAGATGCTTACATGCTAATAATACAAAACAAATATGCTAACAACTTAGATAACCTGCTTAGTAAAGATAAAGCGTTATTACTTAATACAGAGATAGAAAGCGTTATAGCTATAGATAATAAAGCAACTTAGGACATACATTGTTAGATATAAAGGTTACTACTAGAAACCTTACTACCTAATAAGACGCGTAATGCAAGACAGGACGCTTCTACTTTAGAAGTAGGTAGAAATAATAATCTGTTAGTTATAAGGCAGTAAAGCTATAATTAAAGAGGTAATAGTAGTTTAAGGAAGGTATAAGAGACCTGTGTAGTAAAGTTAGAGCATATAGATAGGTTAATACACACTATTTATATTAAAAAGCATATAACACTTTAGGAGTTTTAAGTGTTGTGTATAGTAGATAATATATTAATTGTAATATAAGAAGATAATAAGATTATTAGTTTAGACTATAATATAGGCAGCTTTTGCAAAAGGCTATAAGCAAGAAAAAAAGAAAAGAAAGTATAACTCTACTACTTTATTAATAACCTATTAGAAGAAAGCGCAGTCTATTTTAACAGCTTAATAAATAGCGCAATGCAAACTAAACTAATAAAAAGAAGAAGCTAAGAAGAGAGAAGAGGCTAATAGCCTATAATAGCTGTATGTAAGAAGTAGTTTTATGTACATATACTGTCTACACACCTATACTATACTATACAGTATAGTATAAATTAAGAGAGCATACACTTACTATAAGGCATAATACTACTATAATAACTATAAACGTACTATACTGCATAGTATAAATTGCATAGACATGCAACTGCAACATAATATAGTAGGAATTACAGTAAAATTTATATACTATAGAGTATAGTATAAATTTAGATACTATAGAAGAACTATAAGGCATAGTACGTATTAAGGCAATATACACGTACTATAAGGCATAGTATAAATTTAGAGACTATAGAACAAGTATAAGGAATATATAGTGCTATACATAGTAGATTTAGTTGTATACATTATCTAGTACTACAAGTAATTTAATACAAATAGTAATAGCGTAATTAAATCTATATATACAGTACCTAGAAGTAACTTCTATACTATAGCCTACAGTATAAGTAGCTAGATTAAGATAGTATCTAGCACTTATATGCGTTGTGTGCATTAAGGCAGTAGAACGCATATTTAGAATATAGTACAAGCATTCTACATTATTAGGTAGTTATAGAATATAGCAACCTGTTATTCTATTGTTTTAGCTGTTTTAGCTGTGTTTTCTAACGTTAGGGCTGTTACAGCTGCTAGGTAGACGTTAAGCAAACGTGCTACGCGTACTAGCAACTCTACGTTTCTATGTTTTTTTCCTAATATATACTGTTCTTAATAAATATGTTATAGTGCCTACTCTTAACTATATTGCTGTGCTAGATGCTTATAATCTCTAGGCCTTTTACTAGCTGTCTGCCTGCTATATACATTAACACAATTAACTTCTCTTAGAACGTAACTACTTAATCTATGTACTACTCTACTTTCTACGTGTTAATACCTAAATAGGTTCCCTACTGCATAAATTAGTCTCTAATAGCAGCGTCCTGCTCTACCTACTAGAACAACTACCTCTTTCTATTAACAGGTATATGTGTGCAGTAGTTCTTTAAAAAATTCTACCTAGGCTGCTTATCTATTAGGTTGTTGCGCAAACAGTCTTATAGTATACTAGAAATAGGCTTAGCAGCCTTACTATTACTAAATAATAACTTATCTATTAATAACTATTAACTCTTTATTATTAATCTATACACTATACTGTAGAACTACACTATACTAAACTGCAAACTCTTATACAACAACTTATCCTAGCTAATCTACTTAATATAGCTATATAATATAGTGTTGTAATAGATTTTTAAACTATACGTTTGTAAATCTAATATCTACTATATTAGGCTGTAGCTGCTGTGTACTATAAACTAGTCTATTATCTTCTATATAAACTGTAAACATCTTTTATACTAGCGTTAAAGTAGGTTGCTGCTGTTATTACTCTTATACACGCTGTTACTGTTAAACTTATCTTTAATATTTAATAGGCCTAATAACTCTAATACCTGCTGTATAACTATAAACTACGCTACCTTAATAACAGCTAATAAAACAAGTAGATACTACTTAGCACTTTTCTAACTGTCTTCTTTTACGCCTAACACAGCTAATACGCATACTAACAGGCTGTTATACTTCTTACGCGTAATTAACTAGCTTAATAACACAATGCAAAACTCTAAACATACCTTCTAGATGCTTAACAACCTCTCTAGCTTACTAATAGTGTTAGTAGTAGGCTTAGCTGTGTCTATCTCTATCTTATTAATAGCTTTGTTAACGTCTGCTATAGTCTTGTCTTCTTTATCTTAGTCTTCTACCTCTTCCTCTTCTTCTTCCTCTTCTTCTTCCTCTCCTTTAACACTTCTCTCTGCTACCTTAACTAACGCCTTCTATGCCTCTTGCTGCTAGCAGGTAAAATAATACGCTAGACTCTTCTAAACGTGCTCCTGTTGCATTTGTGCAAAAAATATTAATATCTGCTGCTACAGCTGCGTATAGTTGCTAATTAACTTCTTGTCTATATACAGCTGCAACAGCTAGAATTGCGTCTAGTGCTTCTCTGTCTAGATTGCCTCTAGCTGCACAAACACGCTAATGCAGTAGATAATAGACGCTTAACTAAACTGCGCTAATCCCTCTATTGCCGCCTACATTGCTGCCTCTACATGCTCAGCCTGCTGCTTCTGCCTAGGATTAGGCTCTGCCACGGGTTCCTTAATGCACGCCATTAGCTCAGGTCGCTCTATGCCCACTAAATACGGCAACCACTGCGTCCGCTCCAACCACGGGTTGACCTCGTCTCTCTCTCCCTCCTAGATGGTGTTTTGCGTCCGCATCTCGACGTTGGCCCACGCCTTGGCCATCTGCTCGCCCACCTGCGCCCATGCCGCGTCGCCATCTGGCACGACGTCTGGGCCATTGTCGTCGGGCTGCTCAACCTCAAAATACTGCGACCCCGGGCCCTGGACCAACAACCGCTGGCAATGGATTCTCTTACAACCCTTGCTGATGCGCTCTTGTATCTCTGCCTTCTCTACCCGGCTCGGACGACCTCCTTTTCCTGCTACTGACCAACTGTGGGTCTTCTGCCAATGCTTCCTCATTGCCTCTGCGCTTCAGAATATCTGACAGCAATGGTCTGCGTCTACCTGACACATCGACCCGTCCGCGTAAACCGGCAACTGATGTATGGGCTGAATGGCCTGGCTCGGCACTTCTAACTCCCCTGCATATTGAACCAATCCGGCCCAATTACTCACGTCTTCTGCTGCTAACTCGGCTTGCTTCCGGCTGACACGATGACGCTGCAAATGACTCCTGACCTGGCTGGGCAAAACGCCGTGTCTACACTCTTTGCAAACTGCCAACGCGTACTCAACCAAATGCTCAAAATACTCGCCTGCAACGCTATCCTCTGTCATGATTGCTGTTAAACGTTGAACTGTGGATGAATGCTTACAACGGGTAACAACAGGCTGCTGGTTTGCACTGCGGGTAGAAAACAATTATTTACTATTAGCTGCATTGCACTACAAACTGCTACTCTCGATGTAGCCGCGTACGTATCTTATTTCCTGACACTACCTATAACACTATGTTGTACATTTGCTTTTTTTCTTTTCGCCCTAGAAGGATCTTCTCCGTTTAGTATGGCGGACAACGGCCGCCTTTGAGAGGATATGTAAGTACGAAATCCTAAGAAGTCGTGCCATTCCCGACTAACGCGTCGATATTCTGCTCTGCGCGCCTCGACAGCGCCTGGGGCCTCCTCTAATCCTCTTGCATAGATAAGCCCCGCAATCCACGACGTGTGAGTAGTCTGTTGATTCGTAGTCTTTTCGTCCACTCCATAATCCCGTTTGAACCCACCACATTTCAGATGAACTCGGGAAATAGCAATTGCCATATGTCGGTAGAAGGTGATGTTCAGGTATGTCTTGAGGTGCGTCTCAGCTTCGTTTTTCAAGACTTGAGTCAAACGCGTACTATCCCAGCTCCCGTCGCCTTTCGGCCACAGAAACGCAGATGCAGGATCTCTCTGATACCACACCAGCAGATCGAGCTTCCTCCAGAATGGCAAGATGAACCACAGGTAGTAGACGACAAGCTCGCTGACTTCTTTCGGCAGGTATCGATGGATGATCTTTGTTGAGCCAACGATGTTGTATCCTTTGTGGTACGCTGTCACTGTGCTGACTAGGCCGTTTTCGATGAAAACACTGCGATGGTGCCCATTCACTGTGTTGCAATGGCGCAAGCTCAGGAGTTCCGTCCCACGAGCCGGCTGTCCTGCAGTAAGATGTATCAAAAGGAGCAGTCGCTCCAAGAAGGAATTGATCTTCGCGACGTACTCCTTCGCTGAAGAAGGTTTCCAAACGACTTTAGCGTCTTTCTTCCGTACCTCTACGAACTCAGTTCGCAGCCTATCAGCGTTCAAGACACGATCAAGCATCCACCGCTTGCCATTTGGTAAGACGGTTTGATTGCGGGGATCTTCAATGAAGCTCCAACCTTTGCTGTTCTGCGTTGGATCGTCCTTGAGATTACGTAGCTCGAAAGCAGGAATGATATCTTCTCGTCGTTCGTCGTCATGCAACAGGAAAAGCTGGTCTAACTCTGCTTGCGCCAGTGCTACTTGCATGGCAACAAATGCTTTGAAATCAACCATGGTTGTTTCAAGTTGCTTGTAGGTTAGCTTTTGGTGGTCATCGGACTAGTATATGAAGCCCAAGCTGGTGGTGCTGTTTCGAATCCGTTTGCCATAAGCCCGTAACCGTAATACCCAGTTGAACGGCGACCGGGTACCGTGCATTAGGAATCTTTCTCGCATGGCATCCAGCGCGTCCGCGGGATGCTCAATCTCTCCGTCTTCTGACATCATGACGGACGTCTGGATCACAAGCATTTGTGATATCTTGACAAAGGCCGACAGGTACGAGGTGTAGGAGGAGGCATCTCGAAAGATATTCTTTTCAGGATCTACGGCTAGCACGGCAAGGAAGCCTACGACTGTGCTCTCGAAGAGATCTCCCTTCAGCGTATGGTCGAGTAGAGAAATGCAGAACTGAAGACAGACACCATCTAGACGGGCTGCTGTATCCTTCTGGACAAGCTCTATGTCTCGTTCCTCGTCGATGCTCTGGCTCTGCCTTTGCTTCAACGATACGAGCTCCTCGCCAAGACCGATCATCTGATCAAGGTGTCCAAGCTGGCAGGCGGTCAGCCGATGGGCTAAGGCTACACAGTTTGTCGGCTGGATAGTGCGAAACGCGAAGCACAAGAGTCTTTTGTAAACTTGTTTGTACCTCTGGTACGTGGAGTTCCGCAGCTTGGTCATTAGGGGCCGGTCGAACGCTCGTCGCTTTTGAATAAAGCTGTTGATTCGCGCCTGGTTAAAGACGTTGACTTTGTTGTTGCAAATCGAGCTGTGAACCTCTTCCACAATGCGATCCAGGCTATTCGAAAACTCAACTAGGATCAGTTCAGACGTCGGATCAGCTAGACTCACTAAAGGAGCCACCTCGCCGAACAAATAGCCCTTGAGATACTTTGGCCAGCGGGTCATTTCCAGCCAGGGTGACACCTCTGTCTGCGTCGCGTTATCAAGGATGATACCTTCTCGGGCCTTCGCCTCCTAGTCGCCTTCTTCTAAAGCCTCATCGATTTGGAGCCGGATGTAATCAGATTCAGACAGCGTCGTTGCCATATCCCGTCTTCGCTTCGTTTCTTCTTCTTCTTGTAGTTCAGCCGGAGAGACAACCTCAAAATAATGACTCTTAGCACCAGATACAAAGAGGCGCTGACAGGAGACGGTCTTCCAGCGCGGAGCAACTGGCTCTGCAGTTTTAGGTGGCCGCCCTTCCCTGCGATTGTCTTCGATATGCTTTCTCGAGCAGTGTTTACGCATGGTCTCTCTTGAAACCGAGACATAAGGACAGCGCAAGCAGCGAGCGCCGATGTGTAGAGGAAGATGCGGAAGGGCAGATATGCCTGCACACGGCGCTTTGAAGCAAATTGAATCTGGGTCGATCGGCGCCTTCTGTAGGAGCTCGTCCCTGACAATGCAAGTCTTTGATGTGGTATTAAGATGCGGATGGTCAGCGTGAAAGCGCTTAATATGAGCCAAGTAGTGCTGTGGCCTGACGCCGTAGCCACACGGGGCACAGACCCATGTTTGGTAATCCTCGAGGAAAGAGAAGAGTTCCATGGTTACGACTTCGCATAAAACAGCTGCATAGATAAAGAGGTATCCATCCGGCGGGGTGCATGCGCGGCGCAAGCATATGTAATAAAACGTTCAGACTATGCAATAGCGTGGCTGGGTCGCAACCTCCTCCTTTTCGTGTTAGACATGATCTACGCATTGTTAAAGCGCAGTCTTTCTGTTTACTTCTACTTGCGACATCATTTCCGGCTTCTTCTAAGCGGAATTATATGTGTAGATACATGACGAATAGGTTTGGAGTAGATCTAGGAAGCATTATGAACAAAGGGAATTTATGCGAGTACGTTGGTTGCAACAAACGGAGGTTGATGGGGCGAGCTCTGCAAGGGTGGCACGAGCCACGAAGATGCATACGAGCCAATCAAAACGTCACAAACTGGATTCAGGGCTAGGTCCGGTTGGGCATGTATCTCTAGGGCAAGTTGCTTAGTGCTTTTAGTATAAGTAAGAGGCGTAGTTATACTCCTACTTCGCCTCTACCCTTACCTTATTAGTAGAATATTTTCTTAGTCTTTCTTATAGCATACTGTAAATTTTATTGTATCTTATTTTATCTAGTAGGCTGTTTACAAGGCTGTTTAGGAGTTTATAAAGAGAAAGGTCTAATATAAAATACTTTAATTCTAAACTAGTGTAGTCTATTTAGCGTTTGCTTCTTACTCTAATCTAATTTAACTAGAGCAGTAGTATAATAGGTATTGCTGTTAGTAATACCTAGGTGTAATCTCTAGAGTCTATATATCTATGTAGTAACTATTTAGTTAGGCCTATAGCCTCTTAGATATTATTAGCTGCATGTCCCTACTTATATTAGGCGCTATTATTTGTTACTCTTAGGCTCTAGAGATAAAATAAACTAATATAGAGTAGCCTTAATTCTTATACTAGCGCTAGTTGTATTAGCGTAGGTAGCGTTGATAGTTACTTTCTTTCTTTACTTTTACTACTACTTCTGCACTCTTGTACTTCTAAAGCCTACTAGGCTGTTAACTAGTCTATCTAGCGTCTTTAGCATGTTGCTTATTACTTATACTAGGTTACTAAGTAGCACTAGTAGTCTTTATACTGTCTTCTATAGCTAGAGGCTTTAGTAGTAGTATTAGTATATAGGCACGTAGTAACTGCAGTATATAGACTTAAAAGCTAATTATAGCCTTAGAATCTTTACTCCTCTTTCTGCGTAATTACTAGGCGTAGTAAGACTCTTACTACGCTTATTCCTTCTCTTTATTAGTCTAGTATTTCCTTAGTCTCTCTACTAGTTTACTATAGGTTATTAAGCACTTATACTTACTTAGAAGTATTTAAGAGAGTATATAAGAGAGAGCTAGGCGTCTAAATAGATCTAATCTTATTAGAATTTAATTAGCGTTTCTACGTCCTATACTATAACTCTACTCTATAATAGCTTAATAACTATAACTTAGACCTTAGTTTAGAGAAGTGTTTTTAAACATTTTAGTATTTCTTTGTAAAGTTCTACGCCTTTTCTAAGGTTATAGGCAACGTAGCGCTAAATCTAGTGTAGTTTAAGATTTAGTAAACAATTTGTTTATAGCCTAGCGCGCCCTAGTCCTACGCTGCAATATTACCCCCTTCTAACCTTAATATCTTAACAACTACAGCTTAGATTATAATTTTAAAGAGTGCATTCTTCTTATATATCTATACTATATATATAGCGTCTCTAAAAAAAAGATTTTAATTTTTTAATGTTAGTCTAACTCTAGCTCTAAAACTGCTCTTCTATACTCTACTAAATACTTAAAATACTTATCTATAATACTACTCTCTATTATAGTAGCTGTTTAATAATTAATTTTAGATTTTAAATAACTATCTAGAGACTACTATATTTAACTATAGACTATATACTATCTATAGCACTATTAACACGTCTTTCTACCTATATATTTAATACAGCTACGCGTGTAGGTAATATTAGTAATTACTAGTTATAATCTTAGAATACCTCTAAACCTAGTTGTATAGGCTGTTATAGCCTTAAAAATCTTACTCTAACCTTAAATATAAAACTCTAATAATATTAACTATACAAGCTATAGGTCTGTAAATTACTATTAATATATAATGTAATCTGCTAATTAACATACTTAAGTTTTAGAAAGATTAGCCTGTAGAAATCTATTAAAACTAGCTCTTAAGTGTAACGTAACTAGGCCTATATGCCTAAAAATACGCTAGTGCTAGGATATCTTGTCCCTAACTAAAACAAACCTCTAACGTAACTTAGAGCTAAGTTAACTTAACGCTCTAGGATAGAATTAAATAATTACTTATAGACTTTGTCTAAAGTGTAAAACTTAACATCTAGATAGTAAATTGTCGTAGAGAATATACTAACAATAGCGTGCATTAAGTGTAAAAGTTCCGTACCTTCTCTACTAAGCTAAGAAAAGGTAACTATAACGCTACCTGGGTCCGGATTAAGCCCATTGGAGGTGCGACTAACAGTAGGAGCGAAAAAGTTTTGTCCTCCTCCGCCTGTAGCTGCAAGTGCAAAGGTGTTGCCCTGGTAAGTGACAAGAATATTTCCGCCGCTACCACCACCGATATATCCTCCACCACCGGGACCGGAAGCTCCAGCGTTGGGAAATTGGGACGTGAGGGCAGAGTTACCAGCTGCTCCAGCTGTGCCACTTCCCCTAGCCCCCAGTGCAGACCCAACTACAGTCGTCGCGCCAGGGCTGGCAACCTCACCTCCAGTTGTTCCACCGCCAACACTGCCTCCGTAAGCGCCAGCGATGCTAGATGTGCCTGGACCATTAACGGTGAGGAAATTAGTTTTTCCGTTATCGCCCCCGTTGCTAGTGGGCCCCGCGAAGTAAGCAAATGGACCACCAGTTGAGGCCCAGGTCGACGATCCGCCGCCACCTGCAGCAACAGCGACGAGAGTGTCCGCGACATACAGTGCAGATGCACCTCCTCCGCCACTAGCACCCTGCCCGGCCGCGACGCTTCCACCTCTCCCATATGCACTGGCACCACCAACTCCGCCAATTGATCCTTGACCACCTGCAATCAGTCTGATATTCTGGCCTGCGGTGACTGGAACACTGCCAGCGGCCGTGAAACCACTTCCGAAAGGGCCGGAATTTGCTCGCCCTTGCGGCTGAGATCCACCTCCTGCTATTTGGAACGACATCAGGGTCGCGCAACTGGGAACAAGAACAGTGGCTGTAGCACCGGTGACACCTACAGCAGATGCTGTTTGAGTAACTGCTGGTGTTTCGAGAACGCAAGCTGTGGTCGTAGTAACCACCACAACCGGCGCATTAGTGCCGACAGCAGGGAGCGTAGTCGTGCCTGGCACGGGTCCAGCCGTGAAAGAAGTAACAGGCACCTGAGTGCTGGGTGGAACTGCCGCAGGATCAGCTGCAAAAGCACATCGGGCCCCATCATTGTTTGTAGATGGCAGGCCCTGAGAAATCACGGTTCTTGCGCCCTCTCCAATAGGGAAGGCAACAATGCTGCCTGAAGTGTTTTCTGTCCCGTACAAGGTGTCACCATCTGCTGCATAAAGAGCGCCATAGGCTTCGGTTCCACCTACTGGTGCATAGGCGCGAATCCGAGTCCAGGTGTTGGATGTCAAACTCCAACGAATCAGAGCAGGCTCAGTAGAGATACTGTAGAGAAAGCCTGGCTGACTGGGCAGGTATGTCCAATCGCTGACGTTACCGGGAGCGGCCGTGGCCAGGCTACTCGACGAATCGCCTTGTGCGAGAATTTGGCCAAAAGTCGACGAGCCGGGCCTAAGATCAATCCTCACCCACCGCCTCCCGAATTGACTGATCCAGAAATTGCCCGATGTGTCTACATCGCCCACGTTCCAGATCCCAGGACCAAGACTGGTAGAGATGATGGAGTAAGATCCGTCCGCCCCAATCTTAATGAGGTTAGTGTCGCTGCCATTTTGGATCGTGCCATAAATCGTATTGTCAAGGACGTTAAAGCCGATGGCATTCACCTGCCCAGTCTGGCCTACACTGGAGCTCACAAGGGTCGAAACACCAGATGTGATGTTGACACGGAATAGTGAGTTACTCTGAATCAAATAACCAAAGGTGTCGCATGAATAGGTGGGGAGTGGGGAGGAGGTGACGGTAACAATGACAGTGCCCGGGACAGTTCCAGAACCTGGAACCGTAGATGTTCCAGCAGTTTGTCCTGTAGTCGTGATTGTTGTTTGAACGGTTGTGATAATCACTACGGCCGGGTTAGTGCCTGAGGCAGAGATTGTAGTCGTTCCGGGTATGGGACCGGGTGTGAATGAAGTTGATGGCGTGGGCACGCCGATGACTACAACAGTAGTAGTAAAACCACTTGCATCAGTTGTGGGCACTGTTGACGTGAAAGGTACTGAGCCAGACGTAGTAGTAATGGTGCTAAATGGCTGTGTGGGTTGGCCAACAACTACGACAGTGGTAGAGGAGCCATTTGCGTCAGTAGTAGGCACGGTCGATGTGAAGGGCACCGATCCAACAGTAGTGGTGATAGTGTTGATTGGAACTGTCGTGATAACAACCACAGGCAGGTTCGTACCAACACCGGGAATCGTGGACGTTCCGGGTGTCGGGCCAGGCGTAAACGAAGTAATAGGTACCTGGGTGACAACTACTACAGGCGGGTTAGTGCCACTAGCGGGGATTGTAGTAGTGCCAGGTGTTAGGCCTGTTGTAAAAGAGGTCACAGGTACCTGGGTAACAACTACTACAGGCGGGTTGGTGCCACTAGCGGGGATTGTAGTAGTGCCAGGTGTTGGGCCTGTTGTAAAAGAGGTCACAGGTACCTGGGTGACAACTACTACAGGCGGGTTGGTGCCACTAGCGGGGATTGTAGTAGTGCCAGGTGTTGGGCCCGTTGTAAAAGAGGTCACAGGTTCTTGAGGTACAGTGGTTACAATGACTACCGGCGGACCAGTGCCGCTGGCAGGTACAGTCGTTGTGCCAGGTGTGGGACCAGAAGTGAAAGAAGTAATCGGGGGGCCAGCAATGGAAGTCGATGTGGACGTGTATAACAACGTGTAGGTCAGCGTCGTGTATGCTGTGGACGAGGTGACCAGTGTAGTAGGGCCGCTTGTGATGGTGATCGGTCCACCGAACGGTCCCGATGGTATTACTGTGCTCGACTGTATGACCGTTGACAGAACGACTGGCTGCCCAATAATGGTAGTAAGGTAGTCATAGCGAACGACCTCTCGAACGGGACATACATCCTGTCTTTTTTCAAGGATGTTTGGGTTTGGAACGAGTCCAAAAATAGGAAGGATGAGACCAAAAGCTCCAAGAAGTCCCCTCATAGTTCTTGATCGAAGTTTCTCTTTGAAGACAAGATGAATATAGCGTGTCGTTCCTACATACGGTCTTTCTCTTCTTATGTATCATTGAGAGACTATATAGGAATGTCCTCTTGCAGGCACTCAAATCATTTTACAGGTAGCGCGAAAATGCAAAGTCTAGGATCATAGGAACTCGATGTTGGAATGTGAGAACTGGTTCCACCGAATCCCATGAGGAACAGATATCAAGCTCTGTTGGGAAATGTTACGATCAGTTGGTATCGCCAAAAATGCAGTCCATTATGTCGCCCGCAATGGAATTTACAGGGGGATATCACTATCATAGGCACTTGACTCTGTCTACTATTGCCGAACAGAAGATCTAGAATTTAAACAAAACCTTCTTTCCTATGTTGGAACTATAGCATCACAGGCACAGAATGCGGAGCGTACCAAACAAAACAGGGTGAGAATAAATTCCTTAGCAAGTTGGCGGATAGTTGCAGAAAGTGTCACATTGCATTGTGTTGCATTGTGCCGAGCCAGGGATGGAATCTATTAGGGGGTATCTCCTACGGTGGCCAACGCCTGCTGCCCCGCCAGTAGTCGACTCATCAGTACGTTTATCTCGTCTCAAGTACTGCGAGAATGTAAGTCTGGTATGGAATGCCTCTGTTTTAATCCCTTATGGCCGACCGGCTACAAGTATTTTCCATCCGCCGCTCTGCTTTAGACTCAGAGTCCAGCGCATTTTGCAACTTTGGAACCTCCTCCAGTAGCCCAGAAAATTTATTCGAAGAATGGGCTTCCAAGATCTCTTTGGTACGCTGCTTGTGGGGGCTGCGATGGCCCCTGCCGCTCTACTGCCTCCAGCGTGCACTGTCACCACACAGGCCAACAGTCCTGCGTCAACTGGCATACTGAACGCTACCCTTACATACACCGGTCTCTTTCCAACTGGTCCATTTGTACCGCTCCAGGTTTCGCTCACAACTTACACGGTGGCTGTACCTACCGAGGGCCCTGATGGAGTGGTCCAAACTCAGACCTATACTGTTATCGCAAGCCCTTCCGTTGAGCCGATCCTACCAAGCTCAACCCCAACATCTCCACCTCCTGTAAGTCTTTCCGATGATATCTATCCTTGATTTCGTTTTGCCGGTCAAGGTCTATCAACCACTGACAAAACAACAGCTCACGACGGACGTTCCTAACAGCACGTATGTTGGATGTTTTAGGGATACGAACGGAAACGGTGGTCGTCTCTTGTACGGTCCTTCCGCTGTCCGCGACACTCAGGAAGCCTGCAAAATATTCTGCGCTACTGCTTCTGGCGGCCCATACAGATATTTCTCGATAAAGCCTGTTTCCGATTGCCAATGTGGTCAGAACTTGCTTCTACTACCGGGCCAACGACTGGGCCAATGTACGACGGGCTGCCCTGGCAACCTAACGCAGCAGTGTGGAGGTCCCTCAGACGATACCTCTGTCTGGGTCAATCCTCCTGTAAGCTCTTTGATAGGCCCTTTTGGCGAAGCCATGCTTACCTGCCGCAGATTTTTAGACCCCCTCCCGGCCCTGGAGATCGTGACCCTTCATTCCCAGGAGATGGAGTCGACCAACCTCCTCCGAAGTACCCAGGACGACCGCACCCCAAGCCTCCGACCCATGGAAAACCTCATCCGCCACCGAATGCACCGACGTATAAGCCACGTCCACCCAAAACTCACCATCACTCGAAAAGTTACCTAGAGAATGGCTACCCGGTCCACACTGGCTACCCAGTTCAAAATGGTTACCCGGTTCACGCGTTGTAGGGTCAAGATGGCTTGACATGTAAGGTGGGCTTTTGGAGCAGGATCTGAGTCAAGTCATTTTTTGCAATTAGTTAGGAGGAAGCTCAGTATGGTAAGCAGTTCGATAGGTGTAATAAGCTTTTGAGAAATACTCGCCCCTGTGACCAGATTACGTTCCATTCGACGGTGGCAAAGATACGGATCTTGATGCATACGAAGCACAGGGGCAGTGTCAGGATGGAAATCGTGTCCCACACGAAATCCTTGGAGGCCCCAAGCCCTTCAATTACTTGTGATTGAATTTCCCAGTGATCCTTCCGATAATCTCTCCAAACACTCGACAGCCAACTCATTGAAGGGGCGAATAGCAAGCACTGATGCATTCCGTGAGCGTCTATAGTCAAGCCCGCATCCCTTGCCAATCTTCTCTGGTAAGCGGACTACTGTATCCAGTTCCTAGCTGGTTAGCAAATAGCCCACGCTTTGCCCATGTAGGTGCTTTGTACGCTCAGCGACCATTGGGCGCCAAAACAATCCTCACCGACTTCGAACGTCCGCAAGTGACAGTGTCGTGTGGCAGCGTAGCGTAGCATACATCGGTATGAGACATAGCAGGATTGCCAACAAGCGGACTTCCAAAGCCAGCCAACCGCATCGCACATAATGCCCACACTGCTCGCGCTTTTGAGCAATGTATCCAAGATGGCTCGAGCTGCGCTTCTAACCTGAGGCATGGTTCGTTGCAGCAGCCTGCTAGCCAGCATACAGACAACCCTCTCGCCTATACGCACCCAGATCAAGTCCCTATGCACACCTAATACCCACATTGCGCGGCACTATCCTAGAGTAGGAAATTATAGACTTGAGTCTACAAACGTTGACATACTTCCAACCTTTGTATCTTACCCAAAGTTTGAGATATTCAAGAATCTAACCCTGCTAGCCCTAAGCCTAACCTCTAAAAGCCCTGACCCTAGTACTAACCTCAACTAACCCAACGTGTGAGGGTGAAGGAAGTTTGAAGAGTAAGGATGGTGTTTCCTGCCAAGCCGCTATCTTTAGGAGCGAGGCGCGATGTGGGTACTGGGTGCGCATCGGAATTTCATCCGGGTGCGCATAGGGGCGACTCAAGTGCCCACCGAGAAACATGCGGAAGATGAAGGAGCAGTGCACCCTATATTCCAGCAGGTTCTTGATAATGATGCCATTCACCCTGGCCGCTCTCTCGCTTACAGAGACAATCGCTACAGAAACGATCGCCTTGTTGAGACATGCCGAGACACCCTAATCAGGGATTTTAGTTGGCAGATACCGCATTCTCCGGATCGTTGCATCCGCGCGTCAATCACGAAGAGGGCTCAAATTCAATTTGTGCATGCCATCATCTCCCCTACACGCCACATCTCTTGGCTAGTCTACTATGTAGTCGCGCGCATAATGTTATCTCATACCTAATTCAGACACTCTCTACCTAGAGCTTGTATACACTTAAGTGTAATGTCTCTTTTGTTTTATCTGCTTGTAACTGTTTTTAGACATTCGTTGTCTTAATGTCTGTAGACGATTAATGTTTACGGCCAACTAATTGACTGGGCGAATAAAAAGCACTGATGCGCTCCGCAAGCGTCTGAAGTCAGGCGAGCATTCTTCTTAAATTTTCTCCGGCCGGCGGGCTTTTCTGAAGTTGTCAGCTAATAGAGCGCGAAGGACGCCATGACCCATAGCTTGTCGTGGTAATTTTGGGTAACTATACGCGAGGCGAAAGCCTGGTGATCTCGGTATACCAGCTCAAACGTTTGACGGTTAAACGAAAGAGATCCTCTGCTCTTCTCACAATTTTAGGTAGGTTGTTACAATTTCAACCCCAATACTCAGCCGTGGGAACATTGCAGAGAGGTTGGCGTACAACTGATACGACACCCGGATCAGGGATGCTGATCCTCGGATACCGCATTCCGCGGAGCCTTGCAGCCGCACGTCAAAACACAAAGAGGGCTCAGTTTCAAAATATGTATGCGCATCATATCAGCGACGAGTGATAGCCCTTAGTCACTTCGATCGAGTGCAATAGTAATCTATTGATTCATTCATCCTATCTTATCGAGCTTCAATGTTCACGTCGCACACAGCTGCAGGCCCCTTGCGCGATCATTGTCTACTCTCAGAAGCATCGTTACAACGTGGCAACAAAAATCATCTTACTCTGTAGCTTCCTTGATTTGTACCGCCACGCACGTTGGGGTACAATACTTGTCGGCGCCGGAAGGGAAGAGGGACGCCCTTAGGGATTTCCCAACTTGAGCCTCAACCTGTGTTTGGATACTGTGTCTGTGTGCGCAACGCCTGGAGTCGCGTAACGTCCGCTGTTTATCTGTAAGATTGTTAGGCCTCGGCTCGAACCCATCTCGGCTACGCTGACCAAAAAGGTACAGTGTCCCACAAGATGGATGCACTGGGGTTCGAACAGTATATACCCGTGACAATATGCCCCTCTCTCTTGAGACTCGACCCTGAGCCTCCCTAGGAAAAGCCCTTGTCTCTCAGTTGGGCCCTTAACTAGCAATACAATACTGCGTGCGCTACTAGGCTCTGCCCTTAATGCCAAGGCGCCCCTAGGCTCTTCCCTTTATTAGGAAAAGTTTTTGCAATCCTGAAATGCTGATTTCGTACAGTTGTACTGTAGTTGAAAGTATGTCTACAAGGCCTATACCGTTCCCGTGCACCAAACGCCCGGAGTCACCGGTCGCCCGGCGCGTAACATCTACACCATATTTCAACGCGTAACAACTTGTTACGATCCACAGAACACGGCAAGGATTTGTCCAATTACAGTGGCTGCGGCACAGTAATTATAACAACAGAACAAACAACAAGTAAGCAACAATTATAGTGTTAGCACTTAGTTAACAGCTAATAGGACACGTAACCTGATTAGGGCTTAGCGTGATTAGTACGATTAGGGATTAGTGTAATTAGTGCTTAGTGCAATTAGAGAATGCACAACACTAATTAATCTATATTACTACTATAATTATTAAATTATATAGTTTATAGCAATACAACTCTTATAGTTTATGTTTAACTTTATTAATTAACTTTGTTATTAGAATATCTTAACTCTACTTATAAAATAGATAGTCTACTCTATACTCTTTCTTATAACTCTAGTTACTATAGTCTTTAACTAGATAACTACCCTCTTTAAGAACCTCTGCACGTACTTGTCTCTAAAATCTAATTAAATAATTACTTATAGACTTTATCTAAAGTGTAAGCACCTTCTAGCTATCTAAGGTTACCTTTGCAACTATACCTCTCTAAACTATACTAATAATAAGAAGGAGCTTAATCTAAGCTTTCTTACTAAGATCTGTTGTCCTCTAGCTAAGTTAATTATAGAGTAAGCCTTTCTACTTCCTTATAGGGCATTCTAAGCTATTATAGCATATAACTAACCCTTTCTAGTAAGTTTAGCCTTTTTACTAAAAAGCTATACCTTTACTCTAGTATAACTTGTTTATCTGCTAACCTAATTACTAATATCTAGCCTATTAGTTGTAAGCGTAATAAGGCAACTCTCTAGGCAAAGGTTAAGAGTTAGAAGTGTAAGTTAGAGGCTTAGGTTACTACAAAGCTCTTAACCCCTACTAAGAAGGTAAGTCTACCCTCTTTTTAGCTATTTCTAGCTATTATAGCGCATTCTAACACATAACAGGCTAAGAGCACTGTTATTAACACTAAATTAAGGAAATTATCTAGTTAGACTGCTTACTTGCAGGTTGAAATCGCGGCTTTAGAGGCTAAGAGGGATAATACTACTAGTAATACTAAGAGTTAGCTAACTAAGCGTATTAAGGCTAAGAAGAAGGAGCATAAGAAGCTTCTTGCTTATGCTACTCTCTTGTAATTTACTAGTAGATATAGTAGATAATTTTGTAGTATTCTTAGTTATTTTATAGCATTCTAGGCTATAATACTACACTTAGAGTGCTCTAGGATACCTACTACCTTTACAGCTTTTAATAATATATAATAACCTCTTCTTCTATATTCTTAACTGTATTAGACTATCAAAGGCTATTATAGCACACTCTATTCTCTGTTAGTATCTAAGTACTATTAAACACTTAAAACTCTGTATTAAGTTTTACACTTTAGACAAAGTCTATAAGTAATTGTTTAATTAGGTCTTAAGGATAAATATAAGAGCAGAGAACTAGGAGGAGTAGTAAGTAGTATGCGTTTAGGACCTTAGCTACTTAGGTGCAAGAAAGAGTATAGAGTAGACTATCTGTTTTATAAGCAGGGTTAAGATATTCTAATAACAAAGTTAATTAATAAGGTTAAATATAAACTATTAGAATTGTGTTCCTACAAACTATATACTTTAATAATAGTAGTAGTAATACAGACTAATTAGTGTTGTGTATCCTTTAATTATACTAAGTACTAATTATACTAATTACTAATTATACTAATTGTGCTAAGCTCTAATTAAGTTACATGTCTTCTTAGTTCCTTACTAAGTGCTAACACTGTAATTATTGCTTACTTATATTTATTCTGTTAGCGTAATTACTATGCTATAGCTACTATAATTAGGTAAATCTTTTCTGTGTTCTGTAGATTATAACACTATCTTTCTTCTGTTTTAGCTTAGTCTCTTAAGCTTATTTGTATAACGCAGGGCTCTTTCTTAATTATTAGGCAAGTCTTAATAATACTAAAACATCTAACTATCTTAAGTTTAGCTTGCTGTTATTATCTATACAAATTTATTAAATCCTTTAAGGAGATTATAGTGCAGAAATATAAAACCTATATAAAACACAACTGTGTGTATAAGGTTTATATTTAGTCTAGAAAGTATAGTAAGTATATTTATTTAGAGCAACGTTGTAATGTAAGAGTAACTTAATCTAAGTTTACTTAACTAGCGTCTAAAAAAAAGAAGTTATGTGTTTGTATAAAAGAGAGTTGTAAAGTATAAACTAAAGTACTCTAGTTATCTAAAAAGGCTATAGAGGACCTGTGTATAGCTTATGCGCGTAAAGAGCAGTTGTAGTAATAAATAGATTTATTAGACTGTTATACTAAAGAGGCTATTGTAGTAGAGAAGCGTAGTATTAAAAAGCAGGAGCAGCTAGAGACAGGGACTATTAAGTTAACTAGTCTGTCTAATAAGTTCTTGTTATTGCCTAGTACCTAGAGTACTCTTAAGGGTTATCCTCTAGAGTACTAGGAAAGCAATATAGCTTTGCCTAACTAGTTTCTTTAAATTACTTTAACATCTACTAGCAGTTTATAAGGTATACTATTAGTTCCTATATATTTTCTAAGTCTAGGTAACCTAACTATTTAACTAGGTATTTGTTGCTGTTACTAATATTGCAATGTTGTACTATTTTTTTAACTTCCTACTTATTATTAATATTAACCTAATAGTAGAAGTCCTTCTAGATTAGCGTTCTAGGGTTAGCTAGTTCTAATAGGGATATATAGAACACTAGATAGATCTTTACATCCTTAAGTAGGGTAAGTCTATAGTTAACTAGGCTTATTTGCTTAGAAATAAAAAATAGTCTAACTTTAACGTAATCTAGTTTCTTTATAGGTCTTTGTATTTAAAGGTTTTTTATAAGAAGATATACTTTATCCCCCTCTTTTAGTTAAGGTGCTGTTTTTTGTTTCTAGTTAATATAAGAGATTGCTTGTTCTTAAGCTGTGCTAATGTTTTCTAGCGTTTTCTTATGTACTTTCTTTAGTTTCTAAACTAAGGAGATTGCTAATTTTGTCTGTACTAGCGTATCTAGTGCTCTAGTAAAGAGGTTTAGGTATCTTCTATAATTTAAGAAGAATAGCATTATGCCTATTACTTCTAATAACTTATTATTATATGCAATCTGTACTATAGGTAATAGCAAAACCTAGTTGTCTTGCTACTAGTTGCTGTATATTTATAGAAATGTTTCTATAGTCTGATTTATTTATTTAGTCTATCTATCTGTCTGTAGATAATAGGCTGTAGATAGCTTCTTCTTAGTACTAATAGCTGCTAACAGTATAGTCTAATAGTTTAATATAAAGAGCTTGTCTCTATTACTAATAATTAATTTAGAAATGCTGTAATGCCTAATAACTTAGTCTAGGAATATGCAAGTAAGCTGCTCTGCAGTATAACTATGTTAGAAGAGTATTATTTCTACAGCTTTTATAAATCTATCTACTATAATAAAGATTAAGTTGTAGCTGTATCCTGTAATAGAGTTCTTAGAAGTAGGTAATTATGTAACAAAGTCTATTATAATGTTCATCTAAGAGGCTGTTAGTAGCTTTATTACCTGTGCTTCTCTGTATTTAGTATATATACTATACTTATTTTTCTAGTAATCTACATAATCTTTAATATACTTAGTAACCTTGTTTTTTATATTTAGAAACTTATAGTGTCTCTTAATAAGTTCTATTATTCTTATAATACTAGAGTGTCTGTAAAGCAGGTTATTATAGTAACTAGCTATAATTTCTTTCTATAATTCTTCTAGTACTTCTAACAGAATATGCTGTTCCTTCTAAACCTGTATTATATTATTAAGCTGCTATAATAGTCCTAAGGATCTATTCTTATTAACTCTAAGTATAGCATATTTGTTAATTATCTTAGTTCCTGTAAGGTTGTGTTGTTAACTAAGTGTATTAGCTTTACTATTGTCTTTTCCTAGCATGTATAGGATCTTAAACTTATACTATCCTAGCAGTTTAGCCTATTAAACCTGTCTCTAATTAAGTATCTTAGTTATAGTAAACTATACTAGATTCTTGTAATCTGTATAGATAGTAAAGTCTAAGCAACTTTCTACGTAGACTTACTAATATTCTAAGGCTAATACAATTGCTAAGAGTTCTTTGTTATATATATTATAGCGTTCTTTAAGTCCTGTAAACTTACGTAAGTAATAGGTAATTAGGTACTATAAGCTATCTTGTTTCTAAGTTATATATGCTTCTAATACTAAATCTAAAGCATTAGTTTTAAGTTAAAGCAGTTTTCTACTCTTAAATATAATTATAGTAGGTAGCTCTATACATACTTACTTAAGCAATTAAAATACGTCTTCTTATACTTATTTCTACTTAAACAGTACGTCCTTCTGTGTAAGCTTAGTAAGTAGTAAGGCTCTAAGAGAGTAATCCTTTACAAAGTAACAGTTAAAGTTAATAAACCTAAGAAACTCTTAAATATTCTTAATAGTTTTAGGTGTTAGCTTATCCTTTACTACTTATATCTTAGTTTTGCTTATCTTAACTCTGTACCTTCTAATAACATAGCTAAGAAACTCTACTTTATCCTTATACTATTTGCACTTCTCTAGCTTTAGCCTAAGGTCTGCTTTTACTAAGTATTCTAACACTTATTACATATAGACCTTATATTCTTCTAGTGTCTTACTATACACTAGGATATTGTTAAGGTAGGCTACTACAGTAATGTCTAAGTATACTTATAGTATGTTGTTAATAAGAGCCTAGCAGACTGCTAGTGTATTAGTTAGCCTAAATAGCATAACTGTATACTTAAAATGTCTGTAATAGGTTCTAAATACTATCTTCTATTCTTTGCCTTTCTTTATGCATATTAGGTTATATGCTCTGCGTAGGTTAAGTGCAGTAAAGAACTTTGCTTCTAATAACTAGTCTTATAGTTCTGTTATATTAGGTAGTAGGTACTAATTCTTAATAGTAATGTTGTTAAGCTTTTAGTAATTAACGCAAAGTTATAGTATACTGTCCTTCTTTAGTACAAATAGAATAGAGAATCCTACTAAAGATTTAGATTTCTTAATAAATCCTTTTATAAGGTTCTTCTTAATATAGTTTCTTAGTATCTTAAGCTCTTTCTTAGATAACTAGTATATAGGCCTAAAGGGTAGTTCTTTCCCTTCCTAGAGCTTAATCTTACAATCCTAAGGTTAGTGCTTAGGTAGCGCTTTTGCAGATAGCTCTTCTTTAAATATCTAGGTATACTAATAGTATATATCTAGTATAGTAGAAGTTACACTGTCTTTCTCTTTAATTGTTATAAAGGGGCTTTCTAGGTCTATATAATTAACTGCTTTATCTTAGTATATCTAATAGTTTAAAGAGATATTATTAATCTTCTTCTTATCTACTAACTCTAGTATAGGTTATGTAGCTTAGCGTGTAGTTATGCTATATCTACACCCTTTAAACAAAAGCTGTTAATCTTTCTAATTAATCTGTAGGTTATGCTTTTATAACTATAGTAATCCTAATATAACATTATAAGTAGCTATACTTAAGATATCTAGTAATATTAATTTATAGTGTCCTTATATCTAGAGAGGTTAGTACTTAACTTTGTATATTACAACTACTTCTCCTAGTATTAGTTCTCTATTAGCTACTTAGAGCTAATATAAGTATTCTTTACATAAGAGGCGTAGTCTAGCTAGCTATACTCTACGTAAGGAAATATAGTTCTTTTATGCTTCTAAGTCTAAGAGTGCTAATAGCTTCTTTCTATTTAATATAATAGGGAGCTTAATAAGGTTATAGGTCCTAATAGAGTTAATAGCAAGACTCTAGGTGCTCTTACTTATTCCTCTAAAAAAAACTTGTTGTCTGTTCTAAACTCTTTAAATTCTTTTACACCTTAGTGTTTCCTGTATCTAGAGTTAAGGTATAACTACTAGTAGTTGTTAAAGCAGTTGCTGTTAACTAACAGCTGTATATACGTTGCTATAGTTAGGTTATTGTCTCTAGAGAACATAACGTAGTTGTGTTTATTAATTAAATAAATGTTATAAAAGTTATTAGTATACTTATACTATTATACGTAATAGCAGTTATAGAGTAACAGGAAATAGTACGCTCTTTACTTGTCTTTATAGTGCGTAGCGTATCTGTTATCTCTATATACAGTCTATAAAAGGTTTACGTGTTTTAAGTTCTAGAAATCTAGAGTGTACTATATGTAAAGGTTAATAGTAGCTAAAGGTAGCTAGCTTGTTATATAGTTCTGTGTACGTTATAACTCCTAATTATACTAGTTTTCTTCTTCTAATTTATTATTAATTTTATTAATAAGGCGCTAGTAGTCTGTAAGGTCTTTCTTAAGTCCTTTAATAATTGTGTTAAGGCTATGTCTTAGCCTTATATACTTAAGTAGTAGTGTTAGCTAGCGTACAAGAGATTAATATATATTATAATATACTTTATTATTTTCTTTACATTCTTGTTATTATTAAGTGTAGTAGCACCTCTTATAGCAGTGTTAGCGTGCTAATCTAGATCTAATCTAAGCTAGAGTTCTGCCTGTTATATCTAAGAAGTTGTCTATCTTATCTTAGTATTCTTACAATTTCTTATAAGGTGTTACTACGCGCTTAGGAGGTTTAATATACTTTATATTATCTTTAGGACTAGACTCTAGGTCTTCTATAAGTTATCCTACTTCTTTAGTAATTACTTTCTATTTATTACTAGTATCTGTGTCTTTGTAACTACAGAACAGTATATTAACTTACTAAAGAACCTTGTTCTTTATACAGCAGTCTCTAGCAAAGTAGCCTATCTTACTATAGTTATAACAAGTTTTATTATTTCTATTGCCTAAGTTAATACTTCTCTTGCTTTTTTTGTTCTAGTGTTCTAGTAGGCTTAGTTCTTTATTAAAGTTTAAGAGGTCTATAGCTTTAGGTCTGTAGTATCTACTCTATATATTGCTGTAGATGCGTTAACTGCTGTTAGACTAGTAGTTGTTACAATTGCCTTAATTTCCTTAGTTTAGGTTGTTGCGCTACTAGTTGCAACTTGCGTAGAAGCAGGCAATTATTAACCTTAGTTATAACACGCGCTCTAGGGTTGTCTCTTAATTCTATCTAAAGCTTGTATAGCTTAATATTAATACTAATTGCTTTATTAACTAGTTTGTCTAAGGTATTAGTACTAGGGCTAGTGTATATTAGTTCCTCTTTAACTTTAGGCTTAAGGCCTTACTTAAACATAGTTATTAACGTAGTGTTGTTCTATTCTGTGTTAGTAGCAAGTTGTTAGAACTCTATACTATAGTTAGCTACAGACTAATTTTGCTTAATATATTAAATGTTACGTTATGTAATAGCTAGTTTATTTAAGACTCTAAAGATTAGTTTAACTATCTTCTTAAACTTATTAAAGTTATTAAACTAGACTAAGATTTTGTTAGGACACTTATCTAACATAGCCTTCTAAAGGAAAAGTTTAATCTATTTAAAAGCGTTGCTATATATATAGCTTATAGCTAGCATAACGCGTTTGTTGTTTAGGATCTTGCTTCCTTAAAACTTAAAGAACAAGTTAAACTAGAGGAGCTAGTTGTTAAGCTTACTTTGTTTGCTATTGTAGGTGTTAGGCTTAGCAATACTTATAGTGCTGTTTATAATAGAAGTATCTATATTAGCGTTACTTAAGTAAGAGCTGCTAGAGGTAGTACAGTTTCCTAAAGTACTTATCTTAGAGGTGTTTAAAATATTAAGTTTTACACTTTAGACAAAGTATGTAAGTAATTGTTTAATTAGATCTTAAGAATAAATATAAGAGTAGAAAACTAGAAGGAGTAGTACGTAGTATGCGTCTAGGACCTTAGCTACTTAGGTGTAAGAAAGAGTATAGAGTAGACTATTTGTTTTGCAAGCAGAGTTAAGATATTCTAATAACAAAGTTAATTAATAAGGTTAAACACAAACTAGAAGAGTTATGTTCCTATAAACTATATACTTTAATAATAGTAGTAGTAATACAGACTAATTAGTGTTGTACATCCTCTAATTGCACTAAGCACTAATTATACTAATTACTAATTATACTAATACACTAAGCCCTAATTAAGTTACATGTCCTCTTAGTCTCTTACTAAGTGCTAACACTGTAATTATTACTTACTTGTGTTTATTCTGTTAGCGTAATTACTGTGCTGCAGCTACTATAATTAGGCAAATCCTTCCTGTGTTCTATAGATTATAATACCCTGTAGGAAAAATAGTAAAGGTAACTTTAGATTTCTTCTTATCTAACTTAGAGATTTTTATTTTTTTAGCTACTATGCCTAGCTATCCCTCCTCTTTTTAGAGGGCTAACCTAGCTGCCTTTTACTAGTCTTTAAGGTTTGTTGTTTTTTTAAGAGAATTTTCTCTCTATTCTAGAACTCTTTAAGGGTATTAGAAGAGATGTTTACTCTAGGCTCTTATATATTCTCTCTATTACTATATCTAGCCTATTTTACATAGTATAGCTATTATCCTTTATTATCTTAGGTTCTTTTAATAATTTGTTCTATATTCTCTATATTATTACTAAAGGTACATAGTGTATCTATAATCTAGCTGTCTAGGTGTAGAATTATTTTTTTAAGATTAAGAGGTTCTAAAGGAGACGTATAGAACACTAGATAGACACTTTTTAGGCTAGGTAGGTCTACTTTAAACAATATTAGCCTAATTTAGGCTACTATACAGCCTAGTCTAATATACTTTCAATCTAGTTTCTGCTTTAGCCTTATAGACTTTATATAGCAGTTTAAGACTATAACTTAGTCTCTTATACTAAATAGTATTAGTAGCCTACTCTTATTCTAATATACCTTCTAGTAAGCATTTATAGTAAGTATTTTCTTCTTACACTCTCTTTATAATACAAGTACTTTAGTTACAACTTACAACCTTAGAGGCAACTCTCCCTACCTAAGAGGTATACTAGGCTAGTCTGCCCCTCTAAGAGCTATTCTGTAGTTTACTTTAAATAGAGTAGTCTTTATAGTAGCGTAGAGGCTATTATTATATATAAACTCTGTAACTAAGATCTATATTACCTAATTATCCTGCTCTAGAGAGCAATAGCATCTTAGGTACTACTCTAGAGTTTAATTCTATTTTTCTATCTATCTATTAGTCTGTAGATAATAAGCAGACAATAATACTCTTCTAGAGTTTAGATAGTGTTAGAAGGTTCTCTAGTAACCTGTATTTATTAGGGGACTTTAATTTAAAATAATACGTTTTAGAACTCTATAAAGTTAAATTACTTCTCTTATCTAGGCCTGTGTAAGGTTAACTCTATCTTAATCTACTCTTACTAGAATACAGTATACTATCTTTGTTAATTAGTATATAATTATAAGTATTATATTGTACACTACTCTAGTAAGCTTGCTTAGAGGCAACTCTGTAATAAAATCTATTATTACTTCTTCCTACAGCTTCTCTAGCAGTAATAGAGGCATAAGTAATCTATATAGACTGTATTATGCTAGAGTTAATCTCTTATAAGATACATATTCCTAGTAGTATTAGCTAATATCTTCTCTTATGTTCTTCTACCTATATTAGCGCTAGAGCTTTTTAAGTGTTCTTCTTACGCTAAAATATCCTGTAAGCAGGCTGTTATAGCACTCTTATAGTACTACTACCTTTTCTTTAGACGTAGTAAGGTGCTTTATGCCTAACTAAGCTAATATGCCTTGTTCTAGGTTACTCTAACCTGCCTTTAGACTAGAATTATCTAACTAACTTTCTATGTCTAGTTCTATACTAGTTTCTTCTTAAGTAGGCTAAAATTTCTTAAGAGCACGTCTATTAGCTTTCTAAAATTCCTTTATAGCTAACTTAATTTCTAGTAACATATCCTTGCGTTTAGCAGCCCTTATTTGCACTACTAATACCTAAGTAGTGTACTTCTTCTTCTTTAAGAGTAGATCCTTTAGTAGTTGTATAAAAGCTTTATTATACTTCTAAGATAGTTTTTATACCTTTGCTATATAATCTAGCTTTTATAATAGCCTATCTACTAGATTTATACTCTCTAGTCTGTAGTTTAGAATAAAGTTATACTAACTTAGTACTAAGTACAACTTAACCTGCTAGTAGTTTAGTACCTTAGTCTCTATAAACTACTTTAGGTTTATATAGTCTATAAGAATCTTAAAGTAGATTCCTAAGAAGTAATGCTGCTAGTGCTTTACACTCTATACTATAGCTAGCAATTCTTAGTTATAAGTGTTGTAGTTGTACTCTACTTAGATAAGTTTGTATAAGTAGAAGTTAACTAGTCTCTATTAGTCCTTATTGTCTAATCCTAGGCTATTCTAGCTTAAGATACCTAAGATTGCACTACCTAAGGCATTAACCTCTAGTCTTATTAGTCTCTCTTTCTTAAAGTAGGTAAGTATAGGTACCCCTAAAAACACGTCTTTTAAGTACCTTACTGCCTCTTTTACCTCTTTTAGCAAATCTAGGCATTAACCTTCCTCTCTCTTTATAGCTAGCCTGCTCTAGGCTTACTCTAGTAACTTTTTTATTAATGTAGTTAGGAGTAGCATAATATAGCTAAAATTTGCAATAAACCTTTTATAGTAGTTTATTAAACCTATAAACACACAGATGTTACGCACAGTAGCTAGTACTAGCTAGTTCTAAATTGTTTTAACCTATTTAAGGTTAATACTAACCTCTTTAAAGGATACTACGTATCTAAGGAACTCTATATATTATATATACTATTTACACTTTAAAAGCTTTATAAATAGCTTTGCTTTACGCAATCTTATTAGAACCTCCTTAATATATCTAACATGTTCCTCTTCTATATTTAAGAAGATTAAGATATTATCTAAGTAGATAATGCATATTACATTAACTAACTCTACTAAGGCTTTGTTTATGTACGCCTAGAATTAAGTAGGTGCGTTAGTAAGTCTAAATAGCATTACTATGTACTTAAAATAACTATACCTTATCCTAAAGGCAGTCTTCTATTTATTTCTCTTCTTAATCCTAATCCTGTAATAAGCGTCTCTAATATCTAGCTTAGTATATACCTTTGCTTAGGACAGACACTCTAGAGATTCTATAATTAAGAGTAATAGGTAGTAATTCTTTATAGCAATCTTATTTAGGCCTTAATAATCTATACAAAGCTTTAGAGTGCTGTCCTTCTTCTTTGCAAAGAAGATTAGGGCTCCTACTAGGAATTTAGACTAAGTTATCTATTCTCTAGCTATAAAATCAGCTATGTACATTTAAAGTACTACTAATTCTGCTTTTAATAGTCTATACAGTAGCTAGTAGAGAGGCGTAGCTTCCTCTTTAATGTTAATTACTAGATTATTTAAGCTGTACTTAGTAAGCACTTTTAAACTATCTTCTAACGCTATATTAGCGTATTTATAGTACTATAGAAGAAGGTTAGTCTCTTTAAGTCTTTTTATCTTACTCTAGCTTATAAAGTTAACTGCGTATGTATATATATCTACTGTTAGATCTTATATAGTACGCTTAAAGTCTTTAGCGTTTTCTATTACTATCTTTTAGAAACTAGCTTAATCTTTAGCTTTGTTTTTTTTAAAGAACATACGCTAGCTTACGTAGTTTACTTTAAGTTAATATTAGTTAATCTATAGCAGACCTAAGTATATTTTATACTTTCTTAAGTCTATAACTATAAATAGTATCTTACTAGATTCTTTCTTTTCTTATAAGTCTATAATAGTAGTCTTAACTATTATAGTACTATAGACTAGTATACTACTCCTATCTACCCTCTTAGCTAAAACCTAGAGTAAGAGGTTAACTTAGAGTCCTTGCTTCTTTGCTACTACTGCTAATAGCAGGTTTAGTTAGGAACCTCTGTTTATTAAGGCCTTAAATAGGCCTAAAGACCCTACTATAGCCTTAACTGTTAATAATTAAGCTAGTTGTAAGTACAACGCGTTATAGAGAGTACTAAGATCCTTGCTTTTTATTAAGTAGGAAATATAAGTAAGAAGGTTTAGATCTACCCCTTCTGCTCCTTGCCTTTTTCTAGGTCTAATCTGTCTTTAGATTTCTTAGATTGTTCTAGATCTAGGCAGTTAGGTTAGTAGTGTCCTAGCTCCTTACAACTCTAATAAATAACTTTTACTATTTCTATATTAGGCTTCTGACCTTTAGTATACTTGTAGTTATTATAACTTAAACCTCTCTTCTTTAACTGTTTAGAGGTTTCTTTAGATTCTCCTTTGCTCTTAAATTCTTTCTTTCTATTCTTATATTTCTTCTAGGGCTTTTTGCCCTAATAGTTCTTAGAAGAGGTCTTTTAGCAGAAAATCTAGTTAGCAGCTTCTTCTACCTGTGTAAGAGTCTCTCTTCTCTCTAGAAGGTATATAAAGAGCTGCTTCTAGACATCTTTAAGTAATACATAGATATATCTTATTACTTATAGTGCTAGGCTATAAGTGTTACCTAACTCCTTCTAGTAAGGCCTTATATAGTCTAACAGGTCTGTTAGGTTACTATAAGCAAGTATATAAGCTTTACTTAAAGCTTTATATACTTATTACCTCCTCTCTAAGAGAGTACCTAGAGAACCTAGCATAACTGCTTTTATAATTACCTAGGTTAGTGCCTATAATAGAGATAAATGCAGCTAATTAGCTTAATACGCCTTCTATAGACTCTTTATAGTTTCTAAAAGATACTACATACTAAAATTAACCTTCTACACTTTCTATAAGAAGTTAGTAGGCAGTCTTTTAAAGTATTATTTATAATTATACTTTTAGTAGTTATAATCTGCATAGCTGTGCTTTATAAACACGTATAGTAGCTCTAAGCGTAGTAAGCCTACTGTTTATACTATTAGGACTGTAGTAGTAAGTTAGATACTACTACTAGTAGTTTGTAACGTATTTGTGTTGCCTGCAAGATATTTAGCCTATGCTTCTTAGAGACGTGCTACTTTCTTAAGCTTTGTAGCTTTCTTATACTAGGCTTCTAACTCTTATAGCTTCTAGTCTACTTTATTAACTATTATAGCATCTTACGCTACTATAGCCTAGTTTAACCTATTTAGCCTTATACTAGCTAGCAGAAGCTAGATCTAGGGCTTATTTAACGTGTTATTAGATATTATACGCTAAGTGCCTCTAGACGCTTTGTTCTAAAGCTCCTTAGGCCTTATTATAGAGGATTTGCCTACAAACGCAAAGGGAGTTCTTTCTCTTAGCTCTAGAGTTAATTCTTCTACTTAGAGTTAGAGTGTAATACTTATTATAGGATTTTACTACTTTGTCTCTTAGTATAGGATTAAACAGAATGTTAGGCTCTAAGGCAAGGTATACTAAAAGATAAGGTAATAATATAAGTAGTAATAATGTAATTAGTAATAGAGATGTAGTATTAACTGTAGACTGTTTAATGCTAGGCATTAATCTAGTCTAAGGGACTATTTATACTAGGCTTAACCTAGAATAGGTTACTCTATAACAATTCCTAAGACGTTAGCTATTAGGCTAATAGTTCTAAAGTTTAGTTCTAACGTTTAATTAATTATTATTACTAGTGTATAGCTTAATACTGTATTTACCTAGTTACCTAGTAGTGTTGTTAAACGTCTTACTTATTAATTCTTGTTTTAGTAATTAAATCTAATTATAAGAAGCTAACTTCTAAGGAAATTTGCTAGTAAAATACAAGATAGATTTAATAGAGAATAACCTCTAGAGTAGAGGTTATAGAGTTTTTATAACTTTATTTTAGACATATTAGTTTTATAGTAAAGCTCTAGTCTATACTAGAGAGTATAAGCTAGAGTAGTACTAAGGCAGTGTATACTAAGAAGCTAGCACCTAGGCCTAGCCTATTACAGCTAGTCTCTATTAGTTCTTATTATCTAATTCTAGGCTATTCTAGCTTAAGATACCTAAGCTTACTTTACCTAAGGTATTAACCTCTAGTTTTATTAGTCTTTTTCTCTTTAAGTAAGTAAGTATAGGTTTTTCTAGAAACGGATTCTTTAAGCACTCTATAGCCTCTTTTACTTTAAATAGTAAGTTTAGGTATTAACCTTTCTCTCTCTTTATAGCTAGCCTGCTCTAGGCCTACTCTAGTAACTTTATTATTAATATAGTTAGAAGTAGCACTATATAGCTAAACTCTGTAATAAACCTTTTATAATAGTTTATAAAGCTAATAAACATATAAATATTACGTATAGTAGTTAGTATTAGCTAGTCTTAGATTATTCTAACCTGTTCTAGGTTAATACCAACTACTTTAGAAGATACTATGTATTTAAGAAACCTTATATATTATATATACTATTTATACTTAGAAAGCTTTATAAATAGCTTTGCTTAGTGTAATCTTATTAAAACTTACTTTATATAACTAATATATTCCTCTTCTATATTAGAGAAGATTAAGATATTATCTAAGTAGATAATATATATTATATTAATTAACTCTACTAAGGCTTTATTTATATATACCTAGAATTAGGCAGGTGTGTTAGTAAGTCTAAAGGGTATTACTATGTACTTAAAGTAACTATACCTTATCTTAAAGGTAGTCTTCTACTTATCTTCTTTCTTAATCTTAATTCTATAGTAGGCGTCTCTAATATCTAGCTTAGTAGATAGCTTTACTTAGGACAGACACTCTAGAGATACTATAATTAAGAGTAATAGATAGTAATTCTTTATAGTAATCTTATTTAGGCCTTAATAATCTATATAAAGCCTTAGAGTGCTGTCCTTCTTCTTTATAAAGAGAATAAAGGCTTTTACTAAGAATTTTAATTAGGTTATCTATTTTCTAGCTATAAAATCAGCTATATACTTTTAAAGTACTACTAATCCTACTTCTAATAGTCTATAGAGTAGCTAGTAGAGAGGTATAGCTTCTTCTTCTATGTTAATTACTATATTATTTAAGCTGTGCTTAGTAAGGCCCTTTAAACTGTTTTTTAACGCTATATTAGCATATTTATAATATTATAGAGAAAGGTTAGTCTCTTTAAGTTTTTCTATCTTACTTTAGCTTACAAAGTTAACTCTACACGTATATATATTTACTATTAAGTTTTATATAGTACACTTAAAGTCTTTAGTATTTTCCATAGCTATTTATTAGAAAATAGCCCTATTTTTAGCTTTGTTCTCTTTATATAATATACGCTAGCTTATATAGTTTACCTTAAGTTAATGTTTATTAATCTAGAGTAGACCTAAGTATATTTTATACTTTCTTAGGTCTATAACTATAAATAGTATCTTACTAGATTCTATTTTTTCCTATAAGTTTATAATAGTAGTCTTAACTATTAGAGTACTATATACTAGTTTACTACTTCTATCTACTCTCTTAGCTAGAATCTAGAGTAAGAGGTTAACTTAGAGTCTTTACTTCTTTACTACTACTACTAATAGCAGGTTTAGTTAAGAACTTCTATTTATTAGAGCCTTAAATAGGCCTAAAGACTCTACTACAGCCTTAACTATTAACATTTAAGCTAGTTATAAGTACAATATATTATAGAAGGTACTAAGATTCTTACTTTTTATTAAGTAGAAGATATAGGTAAGAAGGTATAGATCTATACCTTCTACTTCTTCCTTTTTCTTAGGTCTAATTTATCTTTAGATTTCTTAGGCTTATCTAGGTTTAGGTAATAAGGTTAGATATATCTAATCTCTCTATAACTCTAATAGGTTAATAATAATTTTTATATTTTTATCTTTTTACTCTTAGTATGCTTATAGTTATAATAACTAAGACTTTTCTTCTTTAACAGTTTAAGAGTCTTCTTAGATTCTTCTTTACCTTTAGAGCTATTCTTTCTACTCTTATAATCTATTTAAAGCTTTTTACTCTAGTAGTTTCTAAAAGAAGTATTTTAGTAAATAATCTAGTTAGTAGCCTCTTCTACCTATATAAGAATCTCTCTCCTTTCTAGAAGATATATAAAGAGCTGCTTCTAGACATTATTAGGCAATGTATAGATATACTCTATTACTTATAGTTCTAGGCTATAGGTATTACCTAACTTCTCTTAGTAAGGTCTTAAATAATCTAATAATTCTGTTAGGCTACTATAAACAAGTATATAAGCTTTACTTAAAGCCTTATACGCCTATTACCTCCTCTCTAAGAAGGTACCTAGAGAACCTAGTATTACTACTCTTATAGGTACTTAAGTTAGTACCTATAATAGAGACAACTATAGCTAATTAGTATAATAAGCCTTTTATAGACTCTTTATAGTTTGTGCAAAGTATTATATACTAAAATTAACCTTCTATACTTTTTATAAAAATTAGTAAGTAATCTTATAAAGTACTATTTATAATTATACTTCTAGTAGTTATAATCTACTTAGTTACGCTTTATAAATATATATAGTAGCTCTAGGTATAGTAAGCTAGCTATTAACACCTTTATAACTATATTAGTAAGGTAGATACTACTATAAGTAGTTTATAATCTATTTATATTGCCTATAAGATATTTAGCCTATACTTCTTAAAGATATATTACTTTTTAAAGCTTTATAGCTTTTTTATACTAGGCTTCTAACTCTTATAGCTTCTAGTCTACTTTATTAACTATTAGAATATCTTAGGCTACTAAAGCGTAGTATACTCTAGTTAGCTCTATACTAGCTAGCAGAAGCTAGATCTAGAGCTTATTTAATATATTATTAGATATTATATACTAAGTACCTCTAGACACTTAGTTCTAGAGCTTCTTAAGCCTTACTATAGAGAATTTACCTATAAATACAGAGGAAGTTCCTTCTTATAGCTCTAGAATTAATTCTTCTACTTAGAGTTAGAGTATAGTACTTATTATAAGATTCTACTACTTTTTCTCTTAGTATAAGAGTAAATAGAATATTAGGCTTTAAGGCAAGGTGCACTAAAAGGTAAGGTAATAATATAAGTAGTAGTAGATAAGTAAGCTATAGAGATGTATATTTAACAGTAAACTATTTACTACTAGGTAGTAATGCAGTACAAGAGACTATTTATACTAGGCTTAACCTAGAATAGGTTACTCTGTAACAACCCTCTAAGGCGTTAGCTATTAGGCTAACACTAGCTAAGGTATCTCTTACTATAGAGAGAATACCTATAATATATACTATTATATTAAGTAAATAAACTAAGGTATAAGTAACTCTAAGATTACTAATAAAGGAAATTAAGTTTAATGTATTAGATAAAATAACAAGTTAAGTTAAGTCTTGCCTCCTAACTTGTTTAACTTAACTGTTAACATATATGCTTGCTAGTAAGTTATGTCCTTTTCGAGTGCAGCCTTGCATTGCCGTACACATTTCTCTGCGTATCTAAACTTGTGGGATGTCTTAGCGTATCGTATATGCCACATTGCATCTAGTGTATTGCGCTGAAGGAAAGTTCTAGTCTACTGCTCCACCTTAACGATGTTGGACGCATCTAGTGCGACAGGACCTGAGGCTGAAGCTTTACGTACCTCGTTTTTGATCACTAGTCGGGTACTCTGGTGCAAAGACTTAGTACAAAGATACCTGTTATGATTTAGTGCACTTACCTTCGCAAGGTATCCAAAAATTCACCAGAACACGTGCATCCCATTCATTAATTAGAAGCTGCTGCTGCTTGACCATCCTCGTTGCAGATCCTATAAAGAGATCTGTCGAATCTCCAGTACTAGTGGCCAACTTCTTAAAAGGCTCTTTCGCTTTATCTAAACAGTCATCTGGGACTCCAGCGTCTTTGAACCATCGCAGCATGGATTTGACTGTCGAGCTTTTCTGGAACTATGCTTCTCGCACAATCTCTGGATATTCTGATGACAGCCATATCTTAACGTATGCCTCGTGAGAAAAGAAAAGATATGTTTCCCTATTTTCATTCTCTTGGTGCGATCTAATTGATCTAAATTCCCTCGAACGAACCTAATCAAGATGCTATGGCAAGTTCTGTGCGGAATAATCCTTATGTATCTATCAATTGTATTTAAAGCTACCGTCATAGGGTGTTGAAGGGATCTTTTGTCTTCGAAGAATCTCTCAAATCCAAATTAGGCCAACAATTCGGGTCCACAGTTGACACAAATGAAGTTTTCCACAAGATTAATCTCTAACTCGTGAAGCTTATAGTGGTATAGGTACGAGCGGCTAGTCGCAACGGCAGATACTGGTTTTCTCATACCCCTGCGGCTTTCCTTAAAACTCTGGACTTAATTCTCTGCGTGAGAGAAATACCCTCACATAGGGTATGATCAAATAATACTATTGGATATCTTAAGTAGCGGAGGTAGTTATTTTCAGTGGAGACGTTGCTGGAGCCTAGGAATAGAAGTTCTTTCATGTCCCAAGTGGAGGACAGCCACAATCTGTTCAAGATCTGGCCACTGCTCAGGAAAAACTATGCATGATATGATCTCGTCAAAACCTTCCAGTTCATCCGTATTAAGGGTTTCGCCAAGCTTCTAAATGAGGCTGCCAAACCCATTGGCTTGGACAGAGTCGTTCCCAATCACCTTTGGTGTCTCACTTAAACTATATCAGTTATTAGTCACCGCTGCTATGTTCTTGTTCTTGATCTTTAGATTTAAGACTTAATCAAGGAGAACCGCCTAATTACTAAAGTTCCAGGGTCACAATACAAGGGCATCTTCGAGCGAATTTCTCAATTCATTACTAAGGCTTCCCTCTTGCTTGGGCATTATGTCCAACCTTTGTTCAGATCAGAGATTTAATTTAGACTCGGTTTTCGGTAGGGGAATTAAGCCCAGTCAGTGCTCTTCTGCGACGCCCGTGATAAGAAGTCGGATGCTAATAGTCTTGCTTTTTAACTCTGAGACAGCTCTTGCAATGTGATCAAGGCAGGAATACAAATCTCCAACATTAGGATTCAACCTATCCAGTATAATCAAACATGTTTCCGTGGTGTGCTCACATTTTCTTTATTCTTGGCTGCGCAAGCCTGGAATGTAGCATCCCACATTGCCACAGGGATCAGATTCACAGCTACAGGGAGCTTCGACACGCCAGCAATAAGTGTTTAAAATGTAAATTTAGGCTGAGCAAGTTCCAAAATGATTGCAACAATGGCATTTCGAATAGTCCTCTCATCGCTTTTCTTCTGGTCATCTTGGAAATAGTGATATGCAACACGCGGTCGAGCGCTCGCAGGATTGGATGAGAGATAGCTCATCAGCCCCTAGATGATGTTGGAGCACAGTTACGTCTTCCCGTGTCCACTCAGAGCTTCTAACGTAAGAATCAGGGCTGTCAGACAATTGTCCACTTTTATCCATCGCTGATACACTTCATTCTCCAGCAGCCAAGCTCTAGTTTTGGGGGCAAGAAGGCCTCGGTGGCGTTCAAAAGTGGTTTTCCATCGCTTTTCTTCAAGTTTCGGTAGCCAGGATTGCATTTGTTCCAAATATAAGCTTAAAATGCTTACCTGCCGTTTGTCTTTCTCGAATTCCTGCTGCCGAACTTGGATCATCTGCAGGAGTTGTATAGATATATCAGTATTAAAGTATAGTTCTTTGTGGGAGAGCTTTTCAATCCTCGAGCGTAGATTGTTAAATTTGGTGTCTTCCCCAGCTACTAAAAGCCCACTAGCACGCTATAGTTTACCAACGCCATCCTCATTTGCGAGGTTATACAAGTCGGTCTGAAGGTGTGTATCAATGCGGTGTAACACATACGCAACACTTTCAAACAAATTAGAGAGGCCAGTATCGCGGTGCCCCTGCGCTGTATTAGGGACGTAACAAAATGATGTTAAGCAAGTCTCACTTGGCGGAGAAGCCTGTTCATGGTTTGATGGTCATTTCGCCTGATGTGTAATTAAAGAGGACTAGGTTGGCTTACTGTAGAAACTGGTTTGGCTGCAAGAATGCCCACCTGCTAAAACTAGTTCAAAATACCCGTCGTGTGTATGCTGGTGTTGTTTTCCTTGAAGTTAGAGTCTAGATTCAGCTTTCGAATAACATCTCGTGGTGTTGGTAAGTGGCGAGTCTTGGTCCAGCAATCTGCCAGACTATCGGCACTTGCTGTCTGAGAAGTCGAAGATTGATTCTTAATTAGTGAGATACAAAATCGAGAAATCGTATTGTTGACGCATCTAGATACTAAAGAGTTTAAAGAGCCTGTAATCTCAGCTTTTTTCGCATCTTCTTGCATTATAAGCAGCAGGCGCTCTAAAGCATCCTCCTAAATTTTCTGCATAACGCCAATATGTGTTCCAGGGTTAATAGTCTTTATTGCGAGCAACAGCTTCTGTATCTAGCTGTTTGATCTCATAAGAGATAGTAACCGTGTTAGTGTCTAACTCTGCGACGCCAGCTTTGGAAGGGCCTGTTTCTGCACATAGTATAATAGAATGTTCTAAATCGTGCTCTGCAATATAGTACTCCGGAGGCATTGTCTGCATATTAGCAGATGTTTGAGGTTTAGGGGTAGATAATTTGCGTTGTGTACTACAAAAGAGCACTCGTGCCTTCTCCGTGATCGACGAGGCTGTGAAATGATGGGACATGCTGGTAATTGCCAGGTTCGATCAGACCGCTACTAGGACATCCTGGGCTGCTCGAGGCTCGAATTCGCCTAATATTTATCAGCAATGCTGTTCCGCGGTCTGTGTGGGTTATGTCTTATAGCAACAGGCGTTTGATAACGTCTGGCAGGCAGATCCTGACTATTCAGAAGAAGCAAACTATTGCTTCTTTGCGACAGCTGTTAGATTTTTAAGCCTCACTACCAAACCTTCTGTTATCACAAGCTCCTGTCCCCTATATAGACGGTTTGTAGGCCCAAATTTCATCAGTAAGGTGCACAAAGCTTCTCTTTTGGCGTTCTGCCTAATACAGCTTGAGAACAAGAATTGCAACGTAAATATTCCGGGTCTAGGCCTTGTTTACATCTTGGTAGTAGTCTAAAGCTACAATAACTGCAGATAATTATCTTGAACTGGCTGTAGAGCTTAGACAGTACTTAGGACCAGTCCCCCTCGTCTTCAAGGCGCTCCCCGCGCTCTGATGCATCCAG
This sequence comes from Ascochyta viciae-villosae, assembly GCA_004335205.1. Classification (NCBI taxonomy): domain Eukaryota; kingdom Fungi; phylum Ascomycota; class Dothideomycetes; order Pleosporales; family Didymellaceae; genus Ascochyta; species Ascochyta viciae-villosae. Next base: position 66,965 of record SATZ01000113.1, read on the forward strand.
CAACTCCCTTACGGTCCAAGGCTTGTATTTGTAGCCTGGAGGCGAATTTTTGTTCTCGAATGGAGCACCATTGAGGATGTGTTGAGCGCAACTGTGGTAATTGTCGTGCGCATATTGTTCTGGGTCGTGGTAGGTTAACCAGTCCCCAACCATCTTTTCAATTGGCTTCGAGTTGGGGTCTTGCTTTTCCCAGTTGGTATTATGAAAGGCCTCACGTGTCTTGAAGCCCATCTTCTGTGCGCAGGAGACTCGCTCAAATCTGGGATTTACTCTTAGTCAGCCATACCAGATCTCTAACATAACGCCACGTACCTCAACTTGTTGTGGACCTTGGTTGCAAGAGGTACATTTTCCTTGCCTGCGATGTTCAAACAGGCCGCAAGGGAATAAGCGTCTTCCATTGCCATGGTACCGCCACTGAAGGAAGTCGGAAGAAAAGGGTGGGCAGCGTCACCGAGCTGCACCACGCGGCCGCCCTTTGAAGACCACTGCGGCTGCGGATCGCGCCACATTAGCTTCCAGTCCAGAACTTCGTTGTTTGGTGTGGCTTTCATAATCTCAGTCACCAAAGGATCCCATCCCTCCACCGCCTTCAGGGCCTTGTCCGTTGTCGTGGCTCTAGACCAACTCTCCGTAGCTGTGCTGTTCTCGTCCTAATCTGTGTCAGCAGGTCATTCGGAGAATATATCGATGACATACTCTGGTCGTTAGCATCCAGCACAGATCGTCTCCAGTCTTGCTGATAGGCAGATGCGCCCCTGGGCCCATATACATCAAGGTTCGATCGGGTTTTCCTGCAAACTCCTTCGCAAGGATGGGATTGCTGAGTGCCGGGCCTATGGGAAAAGAGATGCGGTACATGATGAAGCCTGAACTGATTGGTGCGTCTCTGATGCCATCGAGGACAGCGCGGGATTTAGAACCAACACCATCAGCTGCAACTACAACGTCTCCTGTAAGCCTCTGTCCATTTTCAAGGACTACCCCGCCAGTCTCTGAGGTCTCATAATATTCTACTGCTCGAGTTCCGAACGTGATTGGAATACCAAGTTCCTTAGCGTATGTTGTGAGAAGGTTGTGAAGCGTCCGTCGATATATAGCTAGAGATGGATTCTTTGTGTCACCGGGCTGATGCGTTTCGATAGTTGTCCCATCGAACTTGCGTAGTTCGAACCTTGGTGAGTACGCCGCTGCTCTCGCGCGTTCCATGAACCCTGGCCATTTATTTGGAGTATGTAGAGCTGGAGTTGTAATCATAATTATTTCACCTAAGAGATTGTTGAGCGATACTGTATTGATTAACGGTTTAGACTGACTGACCAGAGTACTGCCCCTCAGGCGACCGCTCGATTACTTGAACATCATGACCTTTGCGATAGGCCTCAATGGCAAAAGTGAGACCTCCGATTCCGGCCCCCACTACGAGCACGGAAATATCTGTTACCGGTTCTCTCTCCAGCTGGTTGCTCTGCATTCCGGGCATATCTGAGGTTGTTCAATCTTGATTCGGGCTGTCCAGTTGTTGCTTGAGGGATCGTGTTCTTCCCGTCGAGCCCTTAAGTGTATTTATACGAGATGAGGTGCAGCCTTGCACGTTACTGAGCGATGAAGGGCGGTCTAAATTTGCCGGCTACAGGCATTCATGGACTGCAAAGCTCATTGCTGTCGATCAGTGTGAATACGTACGTTGGCAACTTGGCGGTTTGTGATACCGACGGAGTGGACCTCGTGTTCGATGTAAAGTTGCGCGGCAAACGAACCAGCCGCTTCCCGGAGGTCGTATACCTGACCGATTACCAAGCAAGCGCTATCTCGGGTGACGGCAAGCCGTTTCCGTGTAGAATATAAGTGCTTAAAATAGTGATGTAGAGCAAACTAAGCTTGGACCAAGGAACTAGCGACGCTTTACCGTGTCCGTGCGCGCAACGCCCAGATTCGCGCAACGCCTACTTTTTACTAGTAAAAATAGCAAAATCTAGAAACTTTTAGTTAATACAACCTTTTATCTACTTAAGAAACTAATATATCTTCTTAGATATATTTAATATTTAGAATAATACATGGTAGTTAATACAAAAATCGAATTGATTAGCAACGTTTTATGTACTTGGTGTCAGGACACGGCTCTGCCCACTGTGCCAAGCATCCAAAAGGTACGTATGATCATTCTGATGAGTGATCCGTGGCCAGAACAGTACTTATTATCAGCCAGACCTGACACTTGGTGCAAAGCAATATGGATGTCCGACGGTTCGTACTTCGTGGCTCGGCTCGTTGGTTCGGACATCGGGTACGGGACACGCGCCATCACCGACCACGTGACCGCGGTGATCTCACTAGTCAAACACTTCGGTATGCTTGTGAACTTTCCCTGTCAACGCTGAGAACTTTACAGCTGAGGATTTTGGTCATGGTGGTGAACGCAAAATCAACGTATCAAGCGACACTGTCGGAAGGAAATGCTCTTCCATCGAATCTTGCGAATGAGACCCCGCTTACCAGAAAGCCCTTTTCTTTGGCCTCGTCAGATTCCGTGTTTGTCTCGAGGGACGTACGTGGAAAAAGTAATTTACCTTGAGTTCTTCTGCCCCACCGAATACGTAATGTTTATCATCGGCTAGCTGGAGGCCATTCTACCGCATAGCATCAACAGACTCAGTATTTGCTCCACGCCTCAACAGGTAATTCACGGCTTTTTCGTTGGATGCCCAAGCCCCCATGCTACAAAAATTTGTGAAAACGGAGGGCAGCGGAGTCGTCTTTCCAGTGCCTTCCTTAGCTTCAATGTCGGCCCCATGGTCAAACAGCATATTCACGACCTTCAAGGTATTCCCATGGATGCAACATGAGCGGATACGACGGCGAGATGAAGCGGCGTATTGCCCTCAATAACGAAGTTGCAATCATGTTGCTCGCGAATTGCACAGGCGTGAACGTCTGCGTCATTTCCCAGTAGGAACCAGACTATGTCCGGGCTTGCAGATTGTGCAGTATGATACACGGCTGTGATACCTTAATCTGTGACTGCGTGAAGATCTGCACCATAATCCAAAAGTACTTTCGAAAGTCTGGCAGACGGACACTGCATGAACGGTGTCCGTCCCAAGTCGATCCGTTTATCTATTGGTGTACTTGCATCGAGGCAGAGAAATACCAACTTAATGTTCTGTGGATCAAACCCTGTGTACAGGTATTTCACCTTAGTCGTCCACAGCAGCAATGTCCACATTCAAAGCAATTAGTCAAGAGGCTATGTTGGGTTTGCTTACACGATATAAGACAGTTTGGTTTCTCTCTGCTAGAAGGCCTGTTACTGCGCCAGTGACTGTGAACATCTTGGCCAGTGCTTTAGTCACTTTGGAGTGTTCCAGTAGCTCGAAGAATGCCGAGTGTCCGCAAGAGTCGCGAGAATTTGGATCGGCGCCGTGATTCAAGTGAAATTTTATGAGCTTCGATCGTGGCTCTTGTACAGCGAAGGTAGAATGCGATGCTTTACGCCGTGCTAGATCATGCCATGTTAGACCATGCCACACACTACACTCAATAGGTCAGGTTTTTTTTTACCTAAATAATCTAGTGTAATTAACGAGATTTTAGATAGGCTTAAATCTAGAAAGTGTGTGCATATATAATATACATCTAATACTATCTTTGTATCTGCTACTCTACTATTAGGTAGTAGATTAACATCTTACGTCTAACTAGTCTTTACTTAAAAAGACTGTTTTGTTGCTAACTTAAGAGTTAAAATTTAAGATTCAGCAGGTTTTTTACCTTCTTCTCTCAATAACGTAGAGTATTTGTAGAGGGAGAAAGAGGTAGTAAAGATAAAGCTTAGCAGTAAATACAAAGAATAGGTATGAGATTTAACAGAAAAAAACCGTAAGATTTAGCAGAAATATACAGTTCTTCTTAAAAAGCTTAAATTTTCTTTAGAAAGTACACAAAGTCTGTGTATTTGGCACAAAAATCACGCATAACCCCCGACCTGTCAGCCGTAGTAACAGGCATTGATGGATGCACTCACCTTCACCGAAGTGTAGACAACTTGAACTGCATGGTTCCATTCCTGGTCATGGATGAGATTCGGCAAATCGCCATCTCCATCTGCATTGTCGCAATCGAATACTGCTATAAGAGCAAGACCTAACGCTTCCTGCCAATAGTCGTTACGTCTATCCGCCTGGAGCTCAAGGCCGAGCTACTGCAGTAAGAACCGAACCATTTCAAAGGACTAGTTCTTGGCGGGAATACGGGCAGCATCTGCAATGAGTCGCATCTGACATGGTGTTCGAGGTATTGTCGCAAATCAAACGAACCATGTTCATGTGATTTTCTCTCGCCACGAGAAACACAGCACTGGATGATGACTTAATCTCGATTCCATGCGCAATCCCTAAGGAGTACAGTCAGTTTCTAGAGCACTAAACTGCTATTTCTTAGTGCTCTGCACACTAAACGCGTTTAGTGCTATACAAGGCTATCTTTTCTACTTTTATCTGCTTATCGGATGTAAATCTAATATTTACACTATCTAGAGGAAACTTCTTTACTCTTAGTACTTAACAGGTACTCACTTACCTCTTAACTACCTATACTACAGCCTTAACTATACTAGATTTATGTAATCTAGGCAAAGTTTACCTACATAAAGATAGATCCAACACGCCTAAGTACTCGTATAGGTATAAGCAAGGGCAAAGGCAAAGGTAGAAGAGTAGGAGAGTAGGAGATTAGAAGAGTAGGAGAGCTAAAGAGATAGTGTATACTACACTTGCCTTACACTAATATAAACAGTCTTAGGTGTCTAGCTTCTAGAATACTAAAATAAATTTGACTTATCTAGTTAAAAACTAGCATATGTACTACTAAACGTTAAGTAATCTATAAACTAGAGGTTAGTTTACTACACACTGAACAGTTTAGTGCCCTAAGAACTGACTGTGCGCTATAGGGATGACTTGTTGCATGGCAGCGGTTGCATTCAAGCGTGCAGCACTCTATCGCAGCTAGTGAAACCGTCAGGCTCATCGATGCCCGTGGCCGCGCAAGCTAACCTCCGCTCCACAAGATAGCAGCGGTTGCACCATTATAGAACTATCCTTAAGTTTAGTCTGATGTACGGCTGTGTGTAAGGATTCGTGCGAGCATTGATTTTGACTCCGCTGCCTAGCATTTCAAACACCTTAGCTATGTCATTGTTTGCAGCTGCTTGGTGGATAGTGCTGGGGAAGAAGTCGTGGTCACCGGAATACCATCTGCACACACTCAACGCACCAAACACATTCATATAGATTTTCCAAAGCGAGGTTTCGATCGACATAAGAAGAGCTTGTCACAAAGATCTGGATGAGAACTGACGAGAGGTCCAAGGTGAAGCTGACAACTGAAGGCGGTGGTGGCTGCGACTGGACATAAAAGTTTGTGACTATGCGGAAGCTGTCTGCAGCTCCACTTAGAACGCATTCTATGTCGAGTTGAATGGTCGGCTTATTATGCACAACATGCCCATCGGCGATGATAGCTTCCATCGCTACAATAGTGTCGAGTGTAACATCTAGCAGCGTCTCCAGTTAGTGGTGGTAAATGAGGACAGAAGAACTGCCGTCGGTAGCTAGTGTAACCTCACGAACAGAAAGGAGGAGGGTCACATGTCCTAACGGCGAGAGGAACATACAAAGCAGCCATGAGTACAGTGGTCGTCAATTCCAAGGCCTGAGAACCTCCCTTGCGGCAACGCTCGCTGGTTTTGATTGTATATCTCTACGCCTAACTTACTGAGACGAACGCCTCCCCCTACAGTCGCGAAGCCAGTTGTGAGAAATGCGGAGTCAATATCCACAGAAGCAACGTGAGTGAACCTTATATCTCTCAAGGGAACCGTTGTTGAAAGTTCGCAGATGCATGACCAGACTCCTATCCTTTCCACCGATTGAATAACCACCGTGTTATTAATCCCTGATCTTGGCTGGACTTTCACACTTGTTGCGGCCACACATGCGCCCGATTTGAAGACATGTTGACGAGTGGTCAGCAATGTGACAGTAGCAGGAGTATACCAAAGAGAAGTTTGTATGCAGCAATAATTGACGTTCAAACGAATAACGAATTCAGGCTGGTCGAAACATTTATTGTAGCGAGACAATCCTGCAAGCTGCAGTATAAATGGGCTTCGGGCCCCTCATAACTGTCGGCGACTTCTCGCACAGAAAGAAGGAATCCAAGATGATAGATTCAAACTGAAAAATCATGAGCGAATGAGAATGTTGTTTTGGTTGGATAGAAACTTGGGAGAAGGCTCGGGTAAACATGACAATGAAGCTTTCATCGACAATCCCAGCTCGGACCTTCTTCTCGTACTGACGATCTCCTTACACTCCATGATGAAATGAATCTTCTTGTTTCCAAACTCATAAAGGGTTTAGCGTTCCACGATCCGATCGGACTTCCGAAATGATGTGGCTCAGCTACCTAGAGAGTGCATCAGCTGTCAAGGTAGTCAGTCCTGTTTGAGGACGCGATTTCTTGGGAAAGGTGGCAGGGTATTTTTACTTACCCACTCAGCGATCGAGAACAAGACGAAAAAAACTTGCTAGAGCTTCTAGGTTTCGGTGAACTTTGAGTTTCATATTCGACAAGGGGGAGCTTCCAACTATTCAACTGCCGTTTTCTTAGTGTACTACTTTTTGCGCTGTACAAGCACAGTGACCACTCTGGAAGCTTCAACACGACCGCTTCTTCCAAAATGATGGCCTTTCACACGGTTGAGGCTCATATGTATCACCTTCGATCCATTCAAGAGTTGGGTTACGGAGCAACGCGCTCGGAATGAGTTCATGGTTCGGAACGCCAAGACATCCGACATAGCCCCACTGAGGTATTCCTCACTGCAGACTACCCGGGTGTGATATTATTTTCTGACAGGAATTGAGCTAAGTCAACCTTAAGACTGTCGCTAATTACCGAATGTGCCCAATCGGACACAGTCGTGTCCGTGGTAGCGCAAAGCACGCTCGTGTGCTCCATGCATCGGAAATCTACCGTGTCTCAGCGTCAGTGAAGAAAGAACGCGTGTACAGCTCGTATCTGCATCGTACTAAGAGATTGAATACCCCGGTATCGAAGTATCTGGTGCATTTGTAGGCGGAGTGGCTGTACTGAAGCGTTGTCTTATATTGCTCCATGTTCAGTCCTCTCTCATTATCCTCCATCACAACCCATCCACCACTTCTTTCCCTATTCACAAGCTCTCTAGTCAACAGACATTCCGACCCTTTAGGACCCTTTCCATATATTCGAAGTGGACTTCGCGACCGCTCCCCGACCCGCACCAAAATGCCCATCCCGCCTCCTGCTCCTGGTTTTTGCACCCAGGTCACTCCCGAGTGTCCTGTCGAGGGTACAATCTATGGATACTATCCTTCAATTGGTTGGAACAGCGCCTTTGCTGGATTTTTTGGCCTAGCCCTCCTTATCAACGTCTTTCTCGGTATCCGGTACAGGACTTGGTCTTTCGCAATAGCAATGTCGCTTGGATGCATTGGAGAGCTTGTTGGATACATCGGTCGCATAATCATGTGGAACAATCCGTTTGACGAAGCTGGCTTTCAGATGCAGATATGCTGTCTTATCATCGCCCCTGCTTTCGTCTCTGCGGCCATCTACCTCACCCTCAAGCACATTGTCCGCAGCTTTGGAGACGACTGGTCCAGAGTGCGGCCGGGATGGTACACATGGATTTTCATTGGCTGTGATCTTCTGTCTTTGGTGTTGCAGGGCGCTGGCGGTGGCATGGCTGCCAGCGCCGATTTCGGCTCCGAGCTACAGGATGTTGGCACAGACCTGATGCTTGCAGGTGTCATCTTCCAAGTTGTATGTTTGTCCTTCTTCGGTTACTTCCTGGGCGAGTATATCCACCGCACCTATCGCCACCGCAACGAACTCGCCTACGAATCCGTGGCGCTCCTACACGACACTAAGTTTCGTCTCTTCATTTCCGCTGTGATTACGGCTTACTTAACCATCCTTGCTCGGTGCGCGTACCGCATTCCAGAGCTCTCTGGAGGATGGAGAAGTGAGCTTATGAGAGACGAGGTGGAATTCATCGTCCTTGAGGGTGCGATGATTGTCACTGCTGTGGCGGTCTTGACTGTGTTCCACCCGGGATATTGCTTTCCTGTTCTAGCAAATGCCAGGCCGTGTAAGAATACAGAAGATCTGAGCGATGAAGAAGGTGGCAATGAATTAAGAATCATTGCCTAGATTGATGATGATAGGGAATAGTTGGCTTTGTGGTAACGCAAACATACTTTGACCGTTAGCCACGCGCTATTCTCCCGGCCGGACAGATAGCAATAGAGTGTAGAATAGTGGTCGAAAGAATACAGCTATTGCCCTATACATTCGATACAAAGCCGCTTACTAGTAGTAGATCTGAGCATAACAACTCGTGGCTAAATCCTGTTGTGGAGTTCTACGTCTTCAATGTCAGAATGACTGCTTTGCATCGGAACTCAGATTAGCCCTTACCGCAGCTTTGGCTATACTGCACTGTGGTTCGTCCAGATATATATTCAGGCAGGACTTGAGCAGAATGCAACACATTATCAATACTAAAGCATCCTTCCCATTCGTTCGCTCGATAGCATCCAGCCCGTGTCGTAAACAGTCAGCTACGAAAATCAGAAGCCATGTTCAGGACTGACTGGTCAAGGAAGATGTGGCCTATAAGCGTACCAATCTCCGACTCACACGACTGGGTTTGGAGTCCAACTCTCGATGCCAACTTAGTGGATGGATCGAATAATGTACCCAGAATGTCGGAGATTCGACCATGGACCGACATCAAGACATCGGATGCCAAAATGGAAAATAAAAACTCCAGGCTGACCACAGAAGCAATCCGAGCCTGGCTGGTCAAGATATTGGGGGAAAAGAGCGTCAGCCCGGCCCAGCTAGAGATGACTATAAGGACGAGTGCAGCGTAATGTGAGTTCGCAAGCAATGATATCGAAACTTACCCCACAGCGGCAGCCTAACACAGTGCTTGGTCTGAACAACGATTCTAATAGCAGTCAATGATAGGTAGCAACAGGCTATAGCGTTGAAGACTTATACCACAGGAACTCAACAGCCAGCATAATTCGAAAGACAATGCAATGGACGGTTACAAAAGGGCCGGGGAAATGTTTCGTTGCTGTTATCGTTTTATATGTATACTGCTACCTTTACTGATAGATTCTCCTAACCGACCCAGTAATAAGTTATTAACTCTGAGACGCTGCCGTGAGGACGGGACCAACATAGAAGATTAGGCAAGGATCACCGCCTTCATCTTCACAAATCACGAGTTTAACCTTGTTGATTGACTGTATACTGCCCAGTTGCTTGTGGTGTTGGAGGAGGAAATAAGCTGCGCCTAAACCGTTCGGAAAGCCTGCAGCATGTCAGTATTCCATCATTACTATCCACCAAGTAGCTCACCAAGCAAAGCTTTGCCTGCATCTCCCGTCATATCAAAGTCTGTACCAGGCCATGGTTGTACCTCATCCACGTCGACCATCTGCAATGCGTGTTTGATAATCTCCTCAGCATCCTCGTTGACGATATTGACAGACATGAACTTCACGATCTTCTGGCCGTTGAGCGACGGGACGCGATTCCACATACCAAAGGCCAAATCAGAGCTTGAGCGAAGCTTCGGTAGCGCGGACAGATCGGGAGATGGGACGTTCCAAAGAATCTCAGCGCTGCGCTCCGGGCTGCGGCGGTGAAGGAAGTACACGATGCCATCTGCGCGGTTGATGCCAATTCGGCTGTATGCACCGGTGACCTCTTTCATGTCAGTGCCCCTAACGATACGCTAGGCTAATTTCAAGAGAACTAACCCGGTATTCGTTGCCCTCGGCCTCGTACGTCTGGTCTGCCTCTTCGGGCAATGTTCCATCAACATTCTTCTTGACAGTTGGTCCGTTCTTGTGCTCGAGGTAGAAGCAATGGTTCGGTCCACCAAGTTCGGCTGATTTCCCGTCAATTCCCAATGCCTTGAACATGCTGCCCATGCTCTCTTCAAAATTGCAGAAGTAGTCGGCGTTATTGTGATTGTTGTCTGTGTCGAGCCAGCCCCAGGTCTTGAGTTCGGTCTTTAGGTCACCATCCCAGGGACTCGGCAGGTACGGCCAACCCAGCGCCCATGCAGCATCTAGCTCGCCAAGTGTCATGGCGTGAAGGAGTCGGTCGCCGCGGCAAAGTGCATCGTTCCACATTTTCTCGTACGGGTCCTCCCAGGGCGGCTCTTCAATAGGCGGGGGGGTATTTTGACGAGACAAGTGGCTGGTCCTGAATGTCTCTGGCGAGAGGTTATTGGCTAAAGGAGGGAAATGTAGGACTGTACTTGGGACAAGCCGCGCCAGGAGCGCAATCGTGGTGAGTAGAACCCCCATGTTGGCGCACATGCGGTCGTGTTCGTGTCTGTGGTAATTATGAGAAATAGTTGAGCCGCCAACTCTGAATTTTAAAACTAGCTTGTGGCGTCAGCTGCTGAGTTCTTCGCGGGGTAAGTGAAGGTGAAAGACGACTCGTGCTACACAAAAAAATTGCAAACATAGTTTCTTCCACACCACGATTGCTACAACAAGCTACTGCTTGACTTTTAGTTGGGCACCCTCAGGCCCTACCATTAGAGCGAGTGCGATTTTCGAAGCTGTGATTCGTGCATTCAGACCAGCGGTGCGGCAAAAGCCAGTTATAAAAATGGCCCTTTTCAGCAGTATTACGCATTGCCAACCATAGATTCTTTGCGTCACGAACGCGCTTCGATAGCTCTGTGACTATATTCGGCGTGCCAAATCCCATTGCACTGCAATTGCCAGCTAGTGCTGAAGCTTGACCGAGACTGACGAACAGGAACGGGGGCTGCTCCTTCATAGTGGTACTGAGCACAAATCTTGGCTTTGGTTGTTCGTTTCTTCCACTGCAGAAATGGGCAACCGAGAATGTTGCTTGTAATTCAACGAAAAAACCATTAGCGCTTGAACCTACGTTGTCATCAGTTGAACCCTCCCGTGTAGCCCTGTAGGGAGCTTTCGTGTAACGACTGATCGCATTGGAAGCACACAAGACGAGGCGGACTGCTCTTCTATGTTTGTTGTTCATTACATTTGTTCAGGTATTGATAGCATACTCCTTAAGAGTTTAAAAGGCTAGAAGGCCACTTGAGTCTTCCATCTACAAGAGAAACGGTAGGGCTGTAACATAAGAACTTGAATATCAGAGCATTCATGTCCGGAAACCAAGATTCCTGAAGACGGACTAATAACAAGACAATGGAATTGTAGTATTCCTTCCCTAGATCACTCAAAGTATGAGCATCTTCTTGCCTAGCAGGTTAAAGTAAAAATAGTGTTTGGGTCGCGGTGTGTGAGTAATTGACGAAGTGCGCTGTCTTTTTACCCCAATTTAGTCGGACCGTTTGCGTGATCTTGCCACCAAGCGCCGGTCCTACATGAGAGCCCGGCATCGTCGAGCTGATGAGTAGTGATCAACCGTGCAGTCACTCGAATGGCACTGTATATACAATTGCATGAAAGGGTTTCCAAGCATCGTGACAATCCTGTCCCAAATCGTTGGCGCGCGGTTATCAATTACCATGACTTTGCATGCCAGCGGGTATTTTTGTGATTGGCAACGGTGAAAAATGCGTTCCCATGGCACTGGAAGAGTACAAGGTGCAATAAGATGCCCGGCGAAGTAGGTAGTGCTGGTAATGAACTGAGAGTGAAATGCTTCGGTCTCCAGAGGTATCACCGGATCGACGCTAGATTAGCGTGGCCCAACTCTTCTTCGGATAAAGGAGGCACCACCAGCTGATCACGAACACGACATCACAGTCACTAAAGAGTTAATGCCCGCAAACCATACTTAACATCTATCTGATAAATTATGACCTGTCCTGTACGATTGTACCCCTTCCGCAAGCCAAAGAACCACCGCTTGCCGGTGCCGAGGTACACACTTGACTTGCCACAAAAGGTCACCCACGTTTACACGTCTTACATTGGAGTTCAGCAACACTCAGATGATGCTGCAGTTACCCAAGGGAAGACTCAAGCTTGCCAAGAGGTGGCAGAGTGGCTCCAGAGCACCGACGGTCCTTCTACATTTGAGTCTTTCGCGCTGCTCGGTGGCCGCGATGCCCCTGGGACTACCATCTGGGTAGGTTATTGGACGGAAGCAAGCCAATATGCACGGGCGCTTGAATCTTTCCAGTTACAGTCTATCTACTCTCGTTTGTCGAAGGACAGTCGGAGCTCTGTGGGCCTGTGGCACGAAACCTTTGCGACGGCAGTCTCGCGTCTCGAGACTAACTACTCGGGCCTTGACTATCTTCCAGGGCTCGGCCAAATACCCAACAGCAGTGCGGCAGAGCATGAACTGGCTACCTATTGGGGTGCAGCTCGAGATCGCATTCCAGATTCTGCACACGATCTGTTCCCTCGTCCATCTACCGGGACTACTCGACCGACAGAATGGGGTGGACTTGGGCAGCACCTCATGGGTACCAGCCACCATAATCTTGTCCACATACGTTCTGGTCAGTGGTGGCAAACTTGCGGCCAGATCGAAGCAGCTGCATACGAACACAAGCTAGAGCCTACATTGCGCAAAGGCCTGCAGTATTTGAACGACAATGCCCAAGAGACAGGTGCTATGGGTCTTCGATACCTCCGTAATACAGATATCAATGAGCCTTTGATCGACTACAATCGAAAGGAGACGTGTGGCGCAGGGTTTTTCGCGAACCTTGAAGACTTGGAGACTTGGGCAAAAACGCATAGCTCACATCTGGCAATTTGGAGAGGTGCAATGGCGCACTATAAAGCTTTCCCGGATAACAGGATGCTCAGAACGTGGCACGAGGTCAGCATCATCAAGGAGGGCGACGCCAAGTTCGAGTACATCAATTGTACGCCTGCTACAGGTGTCATGGGCGCTACACCTCTACAGATGAATAAATTAGAATAGCTTTCACTTCAGCGCGGATTATTCTGCCAATTCATCCAGTATTCTCGTTTGCGTTGGCGGCCAAAAACGTACGGACAAATACCGGACCAGAACAGTTGCAAGCTCTTGAGACATAAAAGCGTCCGGAATCCCTCCTGCGTCACATCTGGATAATCAAGAAACACACACAAATGTCGAAACCCAAGGTCCTGATTGTAGGATGCGGCGCCGTTGGCCTATCTCAAGGCTACCATCTTTCTGCTGGCGCAGACATTACCTACCTCGTGCGCCCCGGTCGTAGCTCCGCCTTCGCGCCTCCAAAGCGTCTTTACTCTTACAAAGACAATGAGCTGTACACTTTTTCTTCATATCGTCTCATTGAAAGCGTTTCCGAAGTCAAGGGCGAAACGTTTGCATTCGTTCTTGATACCTTAGATGGCCACACTGCACGCTCGGAAGGAGGTGTTGCAACCATCGAGTCTGTTGGCAAGCTAGTCAACGAAGAACAAAATTCCGAGTGCTTCGTCGTTTACGATGCGATCGGCTTGGACATAGAAGAACACTACACGCGCATCATGTGTATTACACCATCTCGCATCTTCTTCGCTGCAAGCCTGCTTGCGCACCAACCTACCTCACAGATCTCGATGCCTGATACCGCCAGCAAAAATTTAATCAACAAAGCGGACCTCTTGTACTCCCACAATCCGCCCAATGTCGGCTTGATAGTGTTCAACACACAACCAGTGCTCACAAAGAAACTTGAAGCCATCTACAATGTCAACGGCAAACTGGGAATCCAACGAATCCCGGCATTTGTCTCTTCCTGGGCTCCGCTACTGGGTATGCTGCACCTAGTGACCTGGAACGTGGACGGCTTTGGACCATTCGAGCGCCTACGAAAGAACGACGAACTTTGGGCGTTGATGCTGCGCGCACAATCCGAAATTCTCAACCTGCCGCGTTTTGGGTGGACAGGCTGGCTTCTCTCTTTCGTCATTGGTAGCTGGGCGACAGAGAAATTGAACTTGCCGCTCGTTGAAGGGGCGAAGCCGTTGAACTACGCAGAGTTCAATGCTTTCCATCATGGCGGCAAAGTGGCAAAACAAGATCTGACGACGTTGGAAGACGTTGTAACCGATGGTGAGAGGGCGGGAAGGAAAATGGAGGCGTTGAGGGAAGTAGTAAGAAGAGCAACACGTTTGCACTCTTAACGATTCAACGCTAAGAACACGACAATGTACAACTGTTCCTCTTGTTGAGTTCTATGCAAAGTTTGTACGGACTTATCGCTGAAAGAGCTCCAAAATCACATAATGTTACCGTGAGCATTGCAGTTCAAATTGCGCACTGTCCTCTATGGTTCTCGATCACAGTTTCAAAGTCCAAAGCAAAACACTATCTCGGTATCCTACAATCTGTAAAGAGTCCTGTCCTTCTTTTGTGGCATGTATCATCTTCGGCAGCGATGCCGATAGCTGCTGATTGGTGGAAATGATCTGGATTGTACTCGTGCCGCTACGTGACTGCCATGAAACAAACTTTCCCAACACCTTTTGTAGAATTCAATGCGCACTTGCGATACTTACAACTCAAGCTTGATTGTGAGCCCTGCTGATTATGTCTAAGACAGAACGAGTGCTGACCTGCGTTGTGATGATCGACAATGCAATTTCTTGAACTCGCCACAGCCTCCGCATTTACGCTGTTCTGCTTGGTAGCTCAAGGCTCGTAAGTATATCCTGTTGAGCTCCGTGGCCGCGGATATAAGCAGTTGAAAATCTTGACGCTGAGAAACTAATGCGGCCTGTTCGCAGATTGCACCCAGAACTGTCGTAAAAAACTGGCCAAGGGTATTGCATCAGGAATAATATTCGAGAGCAAGGCTTAAATTGGCGTTGCCTTTGAACATCAGTCACTGTTACAGGCTCCTGGTAGCCCAGAAACCAAGCCCGTATTCTTGGAAAGCTCTGCAGAGACTTGACCTTTCGTATCAGACGTGGGCACTGTCTGGCATATTGGATCGCGCGGACAACGCAATTTTCCGGAAAACTTCCTCCAGTAGAGATGCCTCGACGATACAATATGATCGGTTGCCGAGGATCAACTATTGCCGATGTCAATTCATAGCCGCAAAGGATGGACGTGCTCGGTGGCGATTTACGTTTCAACGTATGATTTGAAGTGAGGTTGAACTGAAATAATCCATCGAACCTTGGCACCCCACGTCCGGTCCATTCATGGAAATTATTCGCACGATCAGGTCCAGGCCTACCCCGCGCGAACGTTTCGCTTCGAGACGTTGAGGCTCCATAGGATTGTATGTTGGGCTGACATGCGGTGTGTTGTGGCAAACTCACCATCAATCTGCCGGGCATTTTCGGCTACTGTAAGTAAACGGCATCTTACATACCCCCACGTCCAAATGCGACTTTGCATTTTGCCGTGTCTTATGCCAGTGGTTGTCTTGTGCGACTTGCTACGGTCAACAACTCACCAGGAGAAAATAGGTAGCAGGTCGTACGACTTCGGCGATCTGACAACCACATGTAGTTAAATAGGTATCCAAGCATAGGTTCCACGAATCGTTGCGACAACAAGCACG
This sequence comes from Ascochyta viciae-villosae, assembly GCA_004335205.1. Lineage (NCBI taxonomy): Eukaryota > Fungi > Ascomycota > Dothideomycetes > Pleosporales > Didymellaceae > Ascochyta > Ascochyta viciae-villosae. The sequence continues at coordinate 82,572 of SATZ01000113.1, forward strand.
CCGTAGAGCGTTCCACATCGGTGAGGTGGATACAAACGCTTCTATGGCTCAACGTGATTGTTATTGGCGTTAATGCACGTTTTGTGTGCGCTGAATTGTCCAGCTGATGGTGATAGGAATATTCTGAAATAGCTGTATGGCTAGAATTATTCAAACAGTTGAACATGCCATCTGTTAATGTTCGAGGTCTAACGAGCATGCAAGTAGAAAAATGAGGTTGAACGGGCGTCGTCCTTGCAAGCGGTGGCGTTTGCTGGCGTTGTTGCGCGTGCCGTTTCCTATGCATGACAGAGGCAGCGGCATGTCGTGGTGGAGTATGCGCGAATTAAGGGAGAAAGCGGGGAAGCGCTCCTCGTGCCAATGTGTGGGGTAAAGGCATCGTTCCAAGCTTGGTATTCGAATCCATCATGAGGCTGTACATAGTTACGACCGTGAACGATCTGCTTACAATCCATCTGCCTATTTGTCGAGCTTCGCTTTGCTGGTCAGGAACTCAAGCTCGAAATTCGCACTTGCTGGCTTATTTCACCTGCGTTTCATAGCGCTATGTGACATCTTACTGGATGCAAATCCCAGCAGATATTGTCGGCGTTTGAATGGCGTGCATAAGGTTTTCCGTTGAATCAGAATGGGACGTTAAAGACCCACAGCGGAAAATGAGTTGAGGTTTCCCTTCTTAATCCACCTCGGTTATGGACGTGGGGGCGAGAGCAAGATCCACCGAGGATCAGGCACCGCACCATATACGAGGCTGTTCCAGCATCACCCGGCTTCTTTCACCTGAAACCTGGTCACAAAAGCAATATGGTCCCACCAGCTCGGTTCGTATGGTGGTTTCGTTGATGAGTGTTGATGCATCAGTAGAAGTCCATGGTACTCACTGCACCGCACGCTTACCAGCTCTCCTTGGTGTTTGCGAATTGCCAGTACTAGCGGTGAACAGCGCACGCGGAGTAGTCCGAGCACCGGTATCGATTCGAGATACAGTCCAGGCTAAGAGCGGTGTAGCCGGGTGCATGGGTGGAGCAAAAGATCGTGGTCTATGTATGTCGATGTAACATGAGGTCGAGAGAGGCTCATGGCTAGATCCGAGCTCTGGCCAGCAAACGCCACTTGAGTACGTGGGGGCACTGAAAGCTTCGTCAACCCGCCAAAGGCCTGTCACAACCAGGCGATTTGCGGAGAAATGCTCGTCCTGTTTGAAAGGAGGTTTGGTGACGCTGTTTGATCGTGTGACGACGTTCCCTGGTGGCTTCTCTGCCACGTTGCAAACTCCCTTCTCATCTGTCTTCATCCACTCCACTGCAGGAATTCGTTAGTCAACTCACGATGACTGGGACCACGAAGAATAAAAGGATTGCAGGGTGCGTGTGCGGAATCAGATGATGCGAAGCGGCGGAGCCCTGGCTGCCCATTCCCCACCCCCACACTAAGATCCCCGAACGGTATCCACCAACGCTCATTCGAGCCCGCCAGCTTTTCGGATCGTGCGAGCAGTGGCAACAATTGGCCTATGAGCGCACAGCATGCGTCCCAAAGATCGTCACAAGGCGCGCACCCTTGCTGTCGACCACCGGCCAAGTTCCGACGTCTCGCTGCCGCTGCACATTCGGCAGCGAAAAGCAAACTTCGCTGCAGTCACTACCATGCGCCTTCTCGATTGGCTTCTCGTACCAACCGGTTATGTGCAAACAACCGTGCCTGACATTGATTGCGGTGATCATCGCCTCGTTGACTTTCCCACTCTTGTGAATGCTCATCCCTTTGCCTGTTCATCCCGAGATCCCAAACTGACCAAGCCGTCAGCTGGACCCCCACACTTGTCCATGGCTTGTCAACCGGAACTTTGCTCCATCCCCCGTTTGCATTATTTAAGTACCTGCACTATCCTCGGTAGGTGACCAAACCATTACTATTGACGTATTCGTTCCGTTCGTCGCGCTGCTTTCTGAGTTGTTCTTTGTCAAAAGTCTCCACTTTGATCTGCAACCATCAGGTTGTATATAAGTGAACAAAAGTCCTATCTGGTCGACCATTCTGTTACCATGTCACCGCTCCTTGACGCACCCTCAACTCCGGACAGCTACTCCTACTCAAACGATTCTTACCAGCCTGTGCAATCAGCTTACACTATGAGCAACAACTCTGCCAGCCGAGCGCTTATCCCCGGAATTTACGTCCCCACTGTAGCCTTCTTCGACCCGGCAACAGATGATGTAGATCTTGAGACCGTCGCAAGCCATGCTGTGCGGCTCGCAAAAGCTGGTGTTGCCGGTATCACTACACAAGGTTCCAATGGCGAGGCTGTTCATCTGTCTCACAAGGAGCGCAACCTCATCACCAGTACTACGCGCAAAGCCCTCGACGATGCCGGGTTTGAGCACATGCCCGTAATTGTTGGCTGCGGTGTCCAATCGACAAGAGAGTGCATCGAACTCTGCGAAGAAGCAGCCTCCGCTGGCGGAGATTACGCTCTCGTCCTTCCCCCTGCATACTACCAGGGACTGTTCTCCAAAGACACAGTCAAGGAGTTCTTCCGGGACGTTGCTTCTGCATCTCCGATTCCCATTCTGATCTACAACTACCCCGGTGCCGTTGCCGGTCTGGATCTTAACTCCGACGTTATCATTGAGCTGGCTCAACATCCTAACATCGTCGGCTGCAAGCTGACCTGCGGCAACACTGGCAAGTTGAACCGAGTTGCTGCTGCTACAGATGCTGTAAGCGTCTCTAGTTCAGGATCTGGGTTCATGTGCATGGGCGGTTCTGTCGACTTCACTCTGCAGACTCTAGTCGGAGGGGGGTCTGGCATCATCGGTGGCATGGCCAACATTGCACCGAAGACTTGCGTTAAGCTGGTTGAACTTTTCAAGGCTGGCAAGCTGTCAGAAGCTCAGAAACTTCAGGCCATCGTTGCTCGTGGCGATTGGGCTGCGATCCAGGGTGGTATCATTGGCACCAAGGCTGGCCTTGTCGCACACTTCGGATATGGAGGGTATGCTCGCAAACCCCTTCCAAGGCCTTCAAAAGAAGAGACAAACAAGTGGCGCGAGGCATTTGATGAGCTTGTGAAGACTGAGAACTCCTTGTAGAGTCCTGCAAAGTTGTTCCAACATGGTATTGGACTTACTGTCGGCTCGGCGTGGCCATGTCCGAGGATATGTATCAGGTTTCTTTTGCATAGCAGCGGCGGGCGGTCTTTTGTAGCACTTTAGCGTTCCTGCAATCAAAGCCTTACCTATTGCATTACAGAATCTGCAGTTTTGGCACAATAATGAACGTACTTCACACTTGAAATCATTCGTGCTAATGCTGCAGCTATACCACGTTGACAGGATGTTTTAGAAAGCACTAGCATAGGCTTTAGCTTCCCAAGTCTGTCCGTTTCTCGAGTGCTAAAATCTTTGGATTCACAACATTGCATTTACAACGATTGATCCGAGAACCATGTTTGTGTTTGGTCAAGCTTGCGAATAATCTCAGCTGAGTGAGACAGCGCATCAACTGTAGTACTAGGATTCGCACTGCGAGACACCATGATCTCAAAGATTGCTGGCTGAAATCACAGTGCCCGGACATCTGCGGAATGGAATTGGGTAGGGTGACAGAAGGGTGTGGTCAGACAAGGGAATAGAGCAGCTCAAGGTGATAATGAAGCGAAATGAGCGGGGTCTGGAACTGCGAAATCGGAAGGCATTTTTTCATGCTTTTTGTTGCTCGATCTTCTCCCTAGCTGACTATGCATGACGTGATGAGCCCCATCTTGCCTGTCGAAAAGCCGCTGTCAGAACTTTCCCAGCTACCATCTTTCCTGCTCATCGCTTGATGGTCTTCGAGATCAATCCGCTTCAAATATGATCTCCACGTGTTCACCTACTTGTTGCTTCAACGCTGCCAAGATACGATCAGTTTCGAACGTGGTATTCGGCTGGCCGTATGTAAGATGGCTCATAACCACGGCTGGTATAGAGATAGTTTTGAGGTTCGGCAACGTGCTCCTCATCCGCGTCAAACTCGGTACATGCTCGTTTTCTAGTAGGAGACTGGGCACAAGCCAATCCATCTGGATTCTCGTAATAGCCCTTCTCTGTGCTGCCATCAATCTGGATATCGAGTTCCTCGGGTAAATCTGGGAATACCAGTACAGAAACGTGTTTTCCTTGTACGAAGTAAGAACTGTCTCGGAGTAAATTTGTCGACACACTTCCGGCAAATGGAAAGCGGCGAGTTGCTTGGCAGTCTTAAGCTTATGATCCCAGCCGTAAAGTTCATCGTCCTTCGAACCGACCACCTTTAGTACATCCTTAGGCAATGCGCAGCCTTTGGTTTTGGTAATGTCTGGAAGCAACACAAGCTGGCCGCCCATCGCAAGACTCCAGATTTGGTTTCTAATCTCGGCGGGCAGACGAAGGAGGGGCGAGCCAGCATTGCGCTGTACACTGCCAGATCATCAGCGACAAATTCCAGCATTCAGAGTATGTATACTTACACAGCAACAAGATGATCGGGCGTCTTTTTGAGATTGAGTATGCCGTTCCGGTAACGCTTTATGCGGTAGGTGCTGGCTGGTCCAGTTGCGGTTGTTGATATGCTTGCTTTCGTGTTTTCGTTCTTCTTCGCTTTGCTCCTTGTGACTCTCGTGGCACTCGATGTTTCCTTTGCGGTCACTGCGGGCCGAGCCTTGCGAGGCGCCATGTTGGGCTGCGCTCAAAAGCGTGTTGTGGGTGTGAAGAGGACAGTGTATCTGGCTGTGATTGCAAAATTATATAGCTAGGCTCGCTTGGATTTTGATTTACGTCACTTCTCACGGTAGAAGATGCCCAGGTGAAAGCAAACAATTATGTGCGCGACTCGCTTGTGCAGTCCTGCATCGGTCTGCATCCCGAACTTGAAGTGAAAGTAAATGAAGCCATTCCAACGCTTTGCAAATTCCCGTATAGCAAAAAAGAAGTAACCCGTGCCCTTCACAGATTTGGAAATACCATGGTTTTCTTTAAGACCCCTTCTTCCCAGTTTAGGGGTTTCGTTAATTCTGAAGGAGTAAGCTCGGATGCAGGAAGACATCCGGAGAAGTGCAATGTACCTCGAAGTCATGGGAACTAGTACGTGTGAAGGTGATATGCACATTTGATTTCGCTCGCTTGATGTACTTGGTAATCTTCCTGATACCGGTCTTTACCAAAGCCTTGTATTGCTCTTTAGTCAGATTGCCAGCCGCGGTGTAGTCGTGTAAGAACGAACGACGGATCTCAATGACCACCCTTTTGAGGCCCGGGAAGATGTCGATAGGAAAGGCATGCGGCATGAGGCAGTGCCGTTTCATTGTCCTGGTCCCCGCGTACAACCGCTCAGCACGATGAGTGACAACGTGAACCTCCTCAATCAGATTCCGCTGTACTTTGAGCAGGTGGCGAGCCCAGTCGAATGCTTCTGCCATGTCGAAGTGGAACGCATTGGCTGAGAATTGTAGAAGTACAGTCTCTTGATGGATCTGTCGACAGACACATAGAAGAGCCTGTGAGTTTTCCGGGAACGTGTCCTTTGATATAGACGTCTTCTCTTCAACGTATTGCCCTCTGAGAGTTTGCAGGAAGACGACGTTGAAAACCTTTCCGCCAAGCGCATACTCCCAGACACGATTCCTGACCTCTGGGGGTAATCGAAGTAGCGGCGTCTCAGAGTTCGTCTTGGTCCTACCAAGAGTCAACGACCACAGCTAAGACGAGAGTTGAGGCTAAGTGAACCCACGCTTCAATGTACTCTCCAGACCTGCGAGTGACATCGAGCAAGCCGTTCCTCTGTCGGCGAAGAGAATAGGACTCAGACTTTGAATTTAAGGCGTCAGCCCAAGCAGCTTTGACGAAGGCGGCTCTGTTTCTGTAGTTCGGTCGCAGCGAGGTCCTCTTTGGCGCCATAATGGTGATGGTGGCGATGATGTTGGTGATGTGAAGTACGTCCAGCGATTGCGAGGTTTTAAGTGATTGAAAGGACTAATCACGAGATGCCGCAACCTCTTAGACTGCTCTCTCACCAAAGAACCTTGATTGAGTTGAGCTCTGAATGCGTTGGCGGCTACGTCAACTAGGCTCACTCACTCCATGTTCTTTGAGACGCCCTCACACGGCGACTCTCTCGAACTTTACCACCAAATGTGGGTCGTGGGTCGCCCAGCGAAGCCTCAGCCTGCCTTCCTGCTCAGTGCAGTCTGCATCTTCCAGCTCAGAGCCGTCGCAGGACCACTTATCGCAGTCACGAATGACGCTGGTATACCGGACCTCAACGCGAAGCGTTCGAAGACCTTCGAATTTCTCAATTGGAAAAACGTCGCCCAGTCTTCGAGGTGCGAAGCCTCTACTCTCGACCATATGTTTTGCCTTCCAAGTGACGAGTTGCACCTCCATTATGGCTGCCTGTTGAGCTTTGTCGAACTTGCTCAGCCATGGTTTGAATGCATCTTCGCTACTGAATCGAAATGCGTTCAGCCTGAAGGGAAGCAGCCTTGTTTCCGAGTGAATTTGGCGGCAGGTTCGAAGAAGAGCAAGGTTGTTTGCCTGCGCGGTGACGTTCGTGATCGCGGTGCCCCAGGGAATCTGTACTTTGCATTTGATGTCGTAAGTCTTGTCTCCCAGCACGAGTGCCCAGATGATGTTTCGAAGCTCGGCCGGTAAAGCAAGGAGGGTGGGTGTTTTCATTGCTACAGCTTGATTGTAGTCTTCCTTGCTGGGTGCTGCTTCTGAATACACGTCGGTTCGTGTCATGTTGGAGTGAGAAGCATGAAGGAAGGCCTTCGAGTTTGAAAGGCTAGTATCAAAACAGGGTCAATCATAGTCAGCCTTATGGCGTTATCATCAAGAACGATAGCATTGAAACTGTTGACATATCTATGCACGCTAAGCTGAAGAATCTAAAGCCCGCTTAGGTGGCTTAGCTGAGGGTCCAGCGATAGCTGAAAATGGTGGTTCTTTGTGGACTCGAATAAGCCACAGATCAGCTCGCTGCTCCAGGCCCAGACCTAACAGGCTTTCCACGTGGCACACCAGCACGCTTGTTGTGCCAAGTCGTCGATTTTCTTCTTTGGATAGGTTGGGTTGACAAGTCTGGGCTGCGACAGACGCTCACCGCAACACGCCTTCGCTCTACTTTCTTCTTTTCAGCCGCAACAAGCTGAATCGTAAACTGCTCACTCAACTGCTAGATCTGTAGTCGACACAAACTGCATTGTGGTGCTGTTTACAGCTCAAGTCCTCAAGACCAAGTACGCAAGTCGATGTGATGCTTGGAGGCTGGAGAGTGAATTCGAAGAGGTGTTGTGAAACCCTGGGTCGTGCGCGACGTGAAACCAGGGTCCACTCCGCAACTTTAGCAGCGGCATTGCCAGGCGATGGGCATCACCAGTGTTGTGACAATCAACTACACCACAGAATGGCGAACCTAGATATGTTGCTGCTCAAAGGGGCGACTTCAGAAAACCCTGAAGAGGGTCTGGCTGAACTGCGCTACTCGATCCTGACAAAGGGTATACCTGCCAATAGCGAGGGCATGGTGAGCACCCCAAAACAAACACCATAACAACCTGCAAAGACGGCTCCACACGTGCCCTCCACTTGAATATCAGACACTAATACCGGATGATGTAGTCTGAGCTGCGCATCTATGTATGGTTGATCATGCTCAATGCGCCCCCGCTGCGCACCGATGTTTACCTCGACCTCGTCCGACAAGGCGCATCACCAGCGCACGCCAAAATCCAGAACGATACGTTCCGCACATTTCAGGGAGATCCCCTCTTTCGGCGGCGCGTCACTCAGAACAGCATCACGCGCGTGCTGAACGCGGTCGCGTGGAGGCTGAACGATGCGCACGAGGCGCGAGTAAATGGATGGCAGTCCCCACCAACGCTGTCTGAGTTTGGGGGCAGTCCAGATACGTCAATCATGTCGCGGCACTCTTTCAGCACTGCCCCTGGCACGCAGACGAACGCTTCGACAACGAACGACGCAGAGCAGATTGGCTACGTGCAGGGCATGAACGTGCTGTGCGGGCCTTTCCTGTACGCTGCGAAGGGCGAGGTGGAGGCTTTCACCGGGTTCGAGCAGCTCATCACACGAGAGTGTCCAGGTTATGTGCGTGGCTCCATGGAAGGCGTGCACAAGGGGTTGGCGCTGGTGGATAGGGTGCTGGAGGTGGTCGACAACAAGCTGTACCAGCACCTCATGGCGCACCGCATGGAAGCCAAGATCTATGCTTTCGCCTCGGTGCTCACCATGTGCGCCTGCACGCCTCCTCTGCCTGAGGTTCTGCAGCTCTGGGACTTTTTGTTCGCCTATGGTCCGCATCTCAACATCCTGTGCATCGTCGCACAGCTTGTCTTGATAAGAGGGGAGATTCTGAACAGCCCCAGGTAGGTCCCAAAAACATCCTGTCAACGACCACACCTAACAATCCTCAGTCCCAATCAGATCCTGCGCAACTTGCCTGGGCTTCAAGCGCGAAGAATCATCGACGTGGCTGTGAGCTTCTCCGGCCAGATTCCCGAAGACATGTACGCAGAGATTGTCAGCCACGCGAAGTAGAGTGACGCTGGGTTGGAAGTCAGAAAGACTTGGCAGCATGATTTATGATAGTACGACTAGACGATACCCCACATGACACAAAACAGCTCGTTGGATACATGAAGTAGTAAATACGTTTGTTCTCACTGACTTTCCATTCGCTTTATCTGACCGTTCGTTCCTCGTCTCTCACCTTCTTTGCCATGCTCACGCAGCCAACATCTCTGCATGTTGCCGAGCTTGCTACTACTTTCCTCATTGCGATGGCAACACCACACACTACCCCACAATGCCAGTGAAGAGTCGTCTGAGGTAGCGTTTTTGCTACACTGAGCGTGGTCGAATCGAGCTACGACCGCGATCCACGAGGCGGCACAACCGCCCCTTCCTCACAACAGCAACACGCCAGTACACCAGGCGAAGGAGTGCCTGCATCCATATCCTCCGAACAAACAACACCCTCCACAACACACGCACAATCACCACCCGCCTCAATCTCAACCACCATCCCACTACAACCCACCACCGCAGCCACCTCCCTCGCATCGCCATGTCATCAACCCGCGCCTGCACCTGGCCCACACCCCGCACCTGCACCACGCGTCCCCCCTGCCTCGGCGGCGCAACCCAACCCCCCCACCTACCATGGACGTTCCACCTCGCCAGCCTGCTGCTACTCCTCCTCTTCATCCTGTGGGGCCTCTTCATCCTGTGGTTCTACGCATGGAAGGTACGAAGTCGCGGTCCAGCACCGGGGAGGGCTAATGCTGATAGCAACTGGATCAGATGCTCACGCGGCATGAGGCGTATGCGGGGAATCATGATAAGTGGATGGAGGCTGAGGAGCGGTCGAAGAGTATGAATGATGATTTGAAGTTGAGGGGGTTTTTGATGAGGGAGTTGGAGGTTGTGGAGGCGAGGTTGGGGGAGGGGAGGGTGCTGGGGGATGAGAATGAGGGGGGGAGGGAGGAGTAGTGGGTTAGGGTGGGATTGGAAGGGTGGTGTGGTGGATTTGGAAGGGTGGTGTGGTGGGATTGGAAGGGGTGATGCTGTGGTATGAGGAGTCGTGGAGTTTGTCGTGTCAACATACCGCATCACCAAATCATGAATAGTGAATAGTAAACAGTGAAACAAACCCGGGTATTACGAAACTAACCACATCCCTCCCCTCAATTACCCTTCCTCTTCCGCTTCTCCCTCTCATAAACATTCTTCTCATACCCCTCCTCGCCCTGAATCTCAGCAACCAACTTCCTATACTTCTCCTCATACGCTTTATCCTTCTCCTTCTTCTCCCGCAGCGACTCGCGCGCAATGAAATTCGCATCCTTGCGCAGCTCACGCAGCGCACCTTTCCGCTCACGCTTGTACTCCTTCTGCAGCTTCGTAGCGTCGGCGCGCTCCCGGTCCGCATCGTAGTGCTTAGTGGGGTCGAAGGATTCTTCGAACTTGGGGATTCGACTCGGTATCGGTAGCGGCCGGTGGTGGTGTAGGGTTTGCGGGCGGCGAGCGAGTTTAGATGCGTTGAGGCGGGTGAGGAGGTTTTGGGTTGTCGAGGTTAGGTGGGCGGATTTTAGGGGGGAGAGGAGCGGGGTGAAGATCTCGGTGA